>JABEVS010000031.1:169791-268126 GCA_018290735.1 Coelastrella sp. MACC-549
GGCGCTGCCCTTTTTTTCGGGGCCGCCGTCGGGGCTGTCTCCGCCCCAGGTGTCGGCGTGTTTATTCCCCCGTGCGGCCCCCCCCCCCCGCGCACCCCCACCCCCACCCCGGTGTGTGTCCCCGGGAGGGCCAAAATTGTATTCGAGATTGGGGCCAAAGCGTCTTCGGCTAGACAGCTGCCAGCTTGGCAGCTGGGGGGGGGGGGGGGGGGGGCGGCAGCAATGACGATAGTCCAACACAGATGTCATAGGGAAAAAATGTTTTCTAACACTATATCCGACTGTAGTCATCAGCAGACTTTGCCATGGCCTTTGCAGTGTTTGGTTGCACAGCGTGCACAGTGTTTGCACGCTCTGCTGCAGGTGTACTTCCCAGCTGTAAGGGGACATGGACAGCCTACCTGCCAGGCTTCAAGATCTCTGACTTTTAAACCGATTACTAATCAGAATGTGTGAGGCACTGTGTCAGACTCCTTGTGCGTTGTGATGCACCAGCGGCCGTAATATGGTACATCAATACCTAGCGTGATCAATTAATTCTTGTACTTTTTACCCTGCAACTGAATTCAGCTTCTCTGCATCCTGCGGCTGCTGCTTGTCTGCAGGATGCCTGCCGTCTGAGTGGCATCACCTCACTGCAGCTGCTTGACCAGCTGCCTGACAGGTGGGGAATGGCAAAAGAATAGAAAGAAGTTTCTGTGTTGTTGAAATGATATAAATCAATTTTTATCTATTATTTAAATCAGTTTTTTTTTCTTGAAAAAGGAATATGATTGATCACCTCAAGGCTAAATAAACGTTGAAAGAACAGGTAAATAATGTGGGTTTTCACAGAACAGCACTGACAACAGTTTGCAACACTCTATTTGCAACGTAAGGCTTACAGTATCTAATGCCAACAACTTTGCTCAGGCCCCAAATAGACGGCCTGTTCTGCATCATGAAAGTTATCCCCTTGTTTGCAGGCCCCCCGACAGAATCCAATGCGGAAGCTGCCTGGCGTTCACCAGCACGTATGATCTGTCAGCTATATTGGTCACTGCTGGCAAGTGCTTGCCTCATCTGGCAGCCCTGGACTTCTCAACTCACTACATCAGCGACGCTGAGTGTGCAGCGATTTCATTGATGACAGGTGTGCAAGCCTCTTGTGCTACAGCATCAACAGATTATTGCACAGAGCACTGACAGTCAGCAGTGCACATTGCCTGTGACCAACATTGCCTCATGAAGGTTGCCCCTGGGCTGCAAGCATCAATTGCAGGACCTCGCAATTAGGCAAGAGCACCTCGGTACATGTGTGTCCACAATCCATGCAAAATGTTGCTATCTCTGGGCTGCAAGCATCAGATGCTGGACCTAGTATCAGGCAAGAGCACCTCTGGTGTATGTGTGCCCACGATTGATGCAGGTTTGACTCGTTTGCAGCTGCGCTCCACACATGGCACAAAGTCCGGCGGGATCGCCCAGTTCACCTCCCTGGAGAAGTTGGCTGACTTGCGTTTACTCGACAGCAACCTCGAGAGATTCACTCTTGCAGGCGACCTAGAAATGCTGCTTGGCAGGAGCTGTATGACACAACTGCAGATCAGGTGGGTGACCACAATGCCCTAGGCAGCTGTTTTGACAAGTCGTCACAGCAACACAGGGTATGACCCACATGATGTCGCAGAGAGACCTTGTAGATCTCCGTAAGCACGGTGTGAGGAGTATGCAAGTCTGCATGCCGGGCTGAGGAGTGCAGACTGGGAAGGTGGCAGCATCTGGTCAACCTGGGGTTGACAGTTGACCCCAAAGTAGGCAGCTGCTTGGGTCTTTGGATATGGTTCATGAGGTACCCTGATGCAGTGTGCAGCACCATGGCCAGCTCTTGTAGATGCCGTGGATGTGAAGTTTTCTGAGATTCTAGTCTATGGGATTCTCCTGCTGCAGATACCACCCTATACTTGTGCCTGCCATGCTGTCTGCCCTAGTGGATATGCAAGACCTCATAGACGAGGCAGCTTCATCAGCAGTCACCGGGACATCCGGCAGCAGAACAGCCACAGCATCTGGCCCTGCAGGAGGTGCAGCAGCAGCTACAGCAGCCTCTTCAGCAGCAGCTGCAAATCCCAGAAACAGCTTGGCGTACCCAGCTGCTGCAGTAACAGGTGGCACGCACTTTCCTCCTCCCCTGTGCAGCTTGTCAATTGTGCTCAGCCCGTACATGCGTGGCGCGGCGGATGCAGTGCGACATGCGGCCAAGCTGACAAACCTGACGCGACTGTCACTGGGCTGGTATGCGCGCCTGGGGCACCTTGCTGCTGATGAAGCAGCAGATGAGGTCATTCCTCAGGCAGTGCAGAAGCAGTTGAGTCAGCTTGTGGGGATTCAGGAGTTGGCTGTTGGGTGGCCCGTAGGGTATGCTGTACTGATGGCGCTGGCATCCCTGACAAGTGAGCAGTTTGGTCAGCAGATAGGTACTTAGTCAAATGTGCTTATCAAAGTTTGTAGTGTTCTGGCACTGATGTCCTGCCACTGAGTTGCTGTCTGCACAGCTGTTACTGGCAATTGCTGAAGTACATGCAGATGACTTTGTAAGGTGGTGCGGCATGAGCCAGCTGCTTGACACACTACTTGCATGCACTTGATGCCCCAGCCTTAGCAGATCAAAACATCAAGTCAAGATTAGAAGTAACAATAAGAACTTCAACAAGATCAAAATGGGTCTGATGTATATAGCATCAAAAAGATCTTGCTGCTGTTCAGGCCTGACAAAGCTTCACCTGGGTTGTCTGCCCGCCAAGAAGCCGCCTCCAGGACTGCATTTCCCGTCAGTGAAGCAGCTGATCTTGCACTTGAAGCACACCATGCTGTATCCTGGCGATGATGTGCCAAACTGGGTCGCTGAACAACACAGGGATCTGATTGAAGGTCTTGCAGGTCAGTAGTATGTCCTAGATTGGCCTTGCATTGGCAGGTCCCACCCTTATCCTGTTTTCTTTTCGCCTTCCATCATTTTATTGCATTCTTTAATATTTCTTGTCGTTCATTTTCATGCATGGTGTGGCCCTGCAGATGCCTTGTCTGCTGGCGTTTGATTAACGCAACCTTGCACACTCACATTGTCATCTTCCTGTAATTGAGGTCGGTCCTTATCTGGTTTCGTCTTACATGCGTCTGCATCTCAAGAGATACTTCACACTTTAAGGTTGTAAGGACTCATCTGAGCAAAGTAGTTCTTCTAGTATAGCTGACAAGGTGCCGAGTCAGCGAGTGTCTGCCTCTGCTTCCATGTGGCTGCTTTTGTGTGGCTGCTGAACTGAACGCTCTTCAGCCAGACGTCAACAGCAGACTCAAAGACACCTCCATCATAACATGTCAACATGCTGTAGGCATTGTTTCGCTTGACATGGTGTCTCTGTCGGTTGTCTCTCAAAGGCCTCCTCTTATGACCTGCACCTTGTCCTGTGTTGCTGCTGTACATGTAGCATTTCCCAGTGTAACCGCACTGGAGTTAACTGGTGACATACCAGCTCACACTCTCGCCCACTTACCATCAGTGGCCCCAACCGGCCTCCAACAGCTACTGCTGCCACAGCGCATGATGGCACCAGCCCGCCAGGACTTGGCCAAACTGCGCCTACTGACAGGTATGCAAGATACCAAACCAGTGTTTGCTGACTTGTTTATCGCACCAACCTTCCTGCCTTTTGGTGGTTCTGGGTGCCCTTGAGTGGCTTTCTGGCTTTCTATGCTGGTGGTCAAGCTGGGGTTCAAGGGAGTCCTGCGGGTGCTGTCTACAGTATTAGTAGGCACTCTTCAACTTGTCCAGCATCCAGCACCACTCCCTCATAAACTGTTTTTGATCAAGTTGGATGTGGTAGCACAGGACAGCAACTGTGAAAATAGTTGTTGCGCATGTTGATGTTGTATGATGCTGCATTTATTCAGGATAGGTGCCATTAAATTAATACAATATTCAATATCACAAACTGTGTTGCTCTCCTGCAGGTCTCATCAGCCTGAGGATTGGTTGGAAAGCGGCACTGCATGATGGCCCCCCCAACCTGCCTGATGAAGACCTACCAGAGCCAATTATACCCATAATACAAGCACCAGGAAATGCCACAGCAGGTGTGCAGAGCGCACTAGAAGGTTCTGGTACAGCAGCAGCTAGTCTGGGCAGCGGCTGGGAGGCTTCAAGCCTGCCAAGGGTGGTCAGTTTGGCAGCTTTGACAGAGCTCTGGGGCCTGCAGCTATCAAGGCCAGCCACAGCACCCGTTGCGATGACTGATGGCAACCAGCACAGGTTCGTGCAGGCGGCAGAGGAGCCTCCTCCCCTGAGCAGCCTCAGGACAGCAGCAGCGGTAGCAGATGCAACAGGCTGCAGCAGCAGTCGTGCACCCGAGCCGTTGCAGGGGTCAGCAGCAACAGCCGCTGTTGGGCCGTCTGCCTCAGGTCCAACAGGTGTGGCCAACACTGCTGTTGCTACCTCTGCCATGGGCGTGAAGCAGCACTTCTGCAGCGTGTGTGGTGCTTTACTCAAGGACGGCTGCTTGTGCAGACTGCGGCGGCTTGAGCTAGTAGGCCCGGTCACACTTGCAGAGTTGAAGCACCTGACAGGGCTGCCGGCACTTCATACCCTGGTGATCAGAAACAACGTGGCTTGGAGCAGCGGCTTGCCGTATACTGGGTTGGGGCAGCTAGTCATGGACTGCACCAGCTTGCGGCACTTGGAAGTGATTGGGTGTCCTGAAGTGGATGGCTTGGTCCTGGAGCAGTTTATCAGGGCCTCACAGCCTGAAAGGTTGAGTTGTGTAGACATTGTGGTCCAGGAAGGCGGCAAGAGTGCAGTGGAGTTGGGTATGGGCCATCAGTTCATTGGTGATGTGTTTTCGCCGGCCCAAGAGCGAGGTGATGAGGAGGTCGTGTGGTGGGGAGGAACCCAATCAGAGGCAGAACAAGCAGCAGATGCAGCAGATGTGATTGGGCCTCAGCCGAATCCGAATGAGCCAGCGGCCCAGCCGCACGTCCATGCCGCTGTCCTGCAGGTCAACGGATTGCTTGGACAGCTGCAGCATTTGAACGACATGTTGGCAGGGAACCAGCAGCAGATGCAGGAGCCGCAGCAAGCAAACGCAGCACAGCATATGGTTGATGGATTAAATGTTGACATGCAGGCACTTGCAGGGCTGTTACAAGGTGTGCTGGAGCAGACCCAGTTGGTGCATGGGTTAGCACAGCAGGTTATGCAGCTCCAGAACATGATGAGTCACCAACTGCTAGGTCTGGCTGGACAGCTGCAGCAACTGGGTGCCGTTGCTGGGAATGGCGTGCCCCCGCAGGTGCTGCAGCTGGCAGCCCAATTGCAGCAGGCAGTATTGCCACCTGAGCCTGATGATGCTGATGCAGAAGGTATGAATGAGGAGATACAAGAGCCAGCTGAGGCGGGTGGCGCTGATGCATAGCTAGTAGCAGCAGTAGTACTATGACTGGTAGGCTATAGCCTACTACTAGTAACTCTTTCCGGCCAAGCGGCCAATGCCATGTTTCCGGGAAACAATCCGGGTCTTGGTGGCTCACTAACGTTGGCCGGTTAACCGGCCCACCAAAGATCAGTACTACCTCAGGGACATGTTCACGACCGAGGCGTAAATGACAAAGCACAGGCGGTTCGCCACAGCTGCGTGCACAGCCACCACGTTGCCAATGTGCACATGCATGCTTGTGACTCACTTGAAGCGGAGACACCCTGGAAAGGTCGAATGTTACATATAAGACCTGATCACGCTAGTGCCTGATGGCTAAAGGTTTCGCTGAATCAAATATGTCTTGAGAAATACAGACCTGGGTCCCGGAGGGCCCTTTTCCACATCGGACGCGGATATCTGGGGGAAACTCTGGACAGGCAGACTAAAATCAGATTTTGAGCCTGGTTTTTTGCAGAAGAAATTCTGGACGTGCGGACTGACAACGTAGAACTACGACAACTGCCTTGTTGCAGACAGTGATCACTTCTAATTACAAAGCAACTGCGGCCAGAAAGGGCAACCTTCCTTCCTTGCCTAATCCTCAAGATTCTGGGCCAAACAGCGGATAACCATAAAGATGTAGCTACAGGTACCTGCATACCATACGAAAGTACACGTTGGGGCACCCCACCTCCTGAATTTCAACCGAGGACCTCCCGCACAATTTGAAAGGACTATGTATGCTTTGGCATGGCACCATGCAGGACATCACCATGACATACACTCCCTATAGATACAGCATCTCAGCAGGACATACACTGCAACACACTTCTGTACTTTACTGTACTTTACTGCAATATGAGGATAGTAGGTTGTGTACATACAGTTGGTAGTACAAGTTCTGAGCCCACAATATGCCAGCTGCAAGCCTACAAAGGCACTATAACAAGGGCACAAGCCGCTCAACCACTCACTGCCGAACCGTCCATTGTACATACATGTACGTGGAAACATACACAACAGGCAATAGTCCTATGTGATTGCAAAACACCAACATCCTACACTCAAAACCGGTTTTTTTTGCTTTTTGGGGGCTTTTTTCTTGAAAGCAGGTTTGCATTTATACAAGGGTGTCGATGCAGTAGAAGTACACTTAAGCTGCCGAGACGACAGCCTGCATATGTAGCAGAACCAGACCATCAGACAGAAGCCTCAACACCTTGCGTCCCTTCATGCACCATACACGACCACAAGCTGCATTTGACAGTCTGTCTGGGACCAGATTTGCGTGCGTATCCACAGACAGGCACGTGCAGCCTGGCTACAAGGTATAGTACACACTCCAACGGCAGCCTGCCTACTACCTGATGACCCCATTGCAGATGACAACTCAAATATGGTGAGTGCATGCTGAATAGATTCAGAAGGAAGAAAGACGACCCCTCAGCCAACCATGCTCAACTGCTTCAAAACAGACAAGCCATGCCCTAACACCTGTCAAGCTAGATTGCTACCAGGACCCTGTTACTGCAGTCATGTTGGGTGCTAACTGACCTAAAACAGCATGCTGCCAAAACATACAGGACCTCACTAGTAGGGAAAAGCACACTTCAGTGGTCATGAGCGCTAAAACCTAATCTGAGACGCAACTACCACCAGTCAATATTAAAGTGTCAGTCACCAATCCAGAAATCAGCCATAGATGGCAGCAGACCACAGAAGTCCTTGAAGCAGTCTTATTGCAGTCTATCTGCATTGTAAACAATCCAGCAACATTGGTGACGGTCTCCAACACAGCAAGCTACAGTGAACCCTACAGTGAACCCTGTATCCAGTTTGCACATGCCACAAGGCTCGGGGACATGCCATCATCAGGGTTCTGCAAATGAGTTATGTGATGGACTGTGCAAGTATGCCATGATTTACCAAGATGATTTACCAAGACTGAATTGCCTTGTGATGTCCCCAGCCCTGCATGAGACACTCCCGGGGCACCTGTCTGGCATGGTGTGCATGGAGAGCGATGCCAATACCAACAAACCAGCAGCAGACAACCCCTTGCCTGCTGACCCACTAATTCCAAGTTCCCTCTGTCTGATGTATGAAAGTGATTGAGACAAAGGGGAGTTGCTGCGCTGTGTCTGCTGTATATCAGGCTTGGAGCCTAGCCCCAGTGATTGCACACCAGCATTGCCAGTCTGTTGCCATCTCAAACCTCAATCATACCTGAATCCAGCAGCTATGCACTGCAAAACAAGTAAAGGGTAATAGCATTGCTACTGCTCAGGTATACTGACTGGTCCTGTAACAATTGTTACTGCAGTACCAATGAGTTCCTCATCCTCTGATGTTCTGGTAGTAGCGGCCTGTTCCTGGTCTGCAGCCGCCGCCGCCGCAGCCGCCGCCGCAGCGACTGGTGAGCTCCTTGCAGGAGGGCTCATGGCGGGTGATACTGCAGCAGGCGACACTGCAGGACTTGCATTACTGGTACTGCTGCTGCTGTCACCTCTGCTGCTGGTGCGATGAAATAGGAAGTGCATGCTGCTGCTCAGTAAGCTGCTCAAACCACCTGTTGCTATTGGACCAGCAGCAGCAGCAGCAGCAGGAATCAATGAACCATCAGCTGAGTGCCTGCCACCCTGACGCGGCACTGGCAATGCAGCAACCGGTCCTGCTGCTGGCTCTGCACTGCTACTCCTGGTAGGTCTGCGCAGCGCTGCAGCAGCAGCTGCTGTCTGCTGCTGATGGGCTTCTACATCTGCTGGTTGTGCTACCATGACTGCTCTGAGGTCTGGCTCGCTGACTGACAAGGAGCCACTGGCAGCGGCAGCAGGAACAGTAACAGCAGGCAGAGGGACCTCTACAGAAGCCACTGAAGGCGGCATTTCCCTGCGGCTACTACCGCTACCCCTGCTGCTGCTGTTATTAAGTTCGGAAGCTGGTGCGGCATCATCAGGCGCTGCTGGTGCCTCAACAGGCTGCCCACATTCCTCATCTGCTGCACCTTCAGCTGCAGGCTGCACATCGACACCGCCAAGCCTCTCTTCATCATCGGTGTGTGACTGCTGTCCTGCATGGTGGCGCTGCTGCTGCTGCTGCTGCTGCTGCTGCTCCTCCTCCTCCTCCTGCTGCTGCATGTTGTACACTTCTGGCTGCAAGAGCTCCTGAACCTCGTTGACATGCATGCCGGTTGCAGGAATCTCTTTCTGCGGCTGCTCATGCTGCTGGTCACTGTCCCGTTGTTGCAGCTGTTGCTCTCTTACTGGCTGTCCAGCACCCAGGTCAACCAACATCTGCCCCTGCTGCTGTTCCTCCTGGAGGCTCCCATATGTTGGATCCTGGTGCACATGCTGTGGCTCAGAGTGCAGGAGTGGCTGCCGCTGCTGTTCATCCTGTGGAATGGGGAGAAATCCCTGCACCTGCTGCTGTTCCTCAGCATCAGCTGCCTCCTGCTGTGGCTCATTCTGCCTAGGCTCATTGAACGACTCAGACTGCGCTGCAGCCACGGGTTGCTGCTGAGCATCCCCACCCGTATGCGGCTGCTGCTGCTGTTCAACGTACGCCTCAGCAGCTGCCTGTTGCTGCTCATGTTGTTTGTCCAGCTGTAATCCTTCCTCATGCTGCTGCTGCTGCTGAGAGCGTTCATCAATATATGCTAGCTGCTGCTGCTCATTGGCTGGTACCTGCTGCTGGGATGGTTCTTGTGCACAAGCAGCAGCATCACAAACAGCTGGTTCCTGATCAGCTGTCCTCACCAAGGTGTCATTGATCGGCGTGCTCTCCTGTGTAGCTGATGCTGCTCCAGCTGCTGCTTGCACTGCTGCTGCTTCGTCTGCTAGTCCTGACACCACCTTGGGCACTGACTGGCCCTGATCGAGGGCCACAGCAGACACTGTGGGTGTACCCGATCTGTCCTCGGATGCAACCGAGGGGGCAGGGTGCTGTTCCTGTGGCAGGGGCAGCCTGAGCCTGTCAGCAACCCCTGGTTCAGCAGTACCAAAGAAGCAGCTGGTGTGTTGAGTAGCATCAAGAGCAAAAGCAGGTACAACTGATTGTGCCATGGGCCCTGATGCTGCAGCTGCATGTTGCTCCCTGCTGCTGTCCTCCCCTTCAGTCCCAGCCTGGCGATCTCCTTGCTGCTGCTGCTGCTGCTGCTCTTGCTGCTGCTGCTGAGGTAGCTGCATACTGCTGCTGAACCTAGCAGCCAACTGAGCCTCCAACTGACTGATCCTGGCCTCATAACTGCCAACGTCGGCAGCCAGGCGCTTGCACTTGGCTTCTAACCCCGCTACCAACTCATCCTTGGCAGCCAAGGCAGCTTGAACCGGAGCCAGTGCCATGGCCTGCCGGTTTACCACAGCTGCTGCAGACTCTTGCTGCTCTTGTGCAACTTGCTGAAGGGCTGCAGTGACGCTCGGCAAGGGTGCTGCTACTGATGCAGGAACAACTGCGGGACCTCCATGCCCGTAGGGCTTCCCAGCAGGCCCAGAAACCTCAGGCGCTGCTGTAGCTGCTGCTGCTGCTGGATGCTGAGCTGCTGCCACTGCTGCAGAAGCTGCTAAATTGATGCTGCCGATCCCTGCAGGACCCCCTGCAGCAGTAGAGGCAAGCATGGATGCTCCAACAACGCTCCTTGCTACAGCACCACCGCTGCTGTTCACTGGCAGCAGGCCTTCACCAAGTTCCCTTGCCGCTTGCTGAGCAAGAACAGCTGCCAGCTCCGCTCTGAGACGCGCATTCTCCAATGCAGTGTTACTGGCAAAATCACTCTCTGCAGCAGGTCCAGCAGCTGCAGGTGCTGCCTTTGGGGGTGAGAGCCAAGTTGACATACCCAGTGTACTAGCTGCTGCAGCAGAGGGTGTGGTGGCGCCTGCCGCAGGTGCACTTGGCGCTGCTGTTCTGCTGCTGGAGCCGGCCAGTGCCGCATTTCGTGGAGAGGGCATCTGGGGTGGCAACTGTTGACCGTCCCCTCCATCGCCGCTGCTGCGGCGGCGAGCTGCGACGGCTGCTGATGGCCTACTGCTGCTGCTGCTGCTGGCTGCTTCCCCTGCAGCTGCTGCTGTTGGTTGTGCTGCTGAGTCTGCTGCCTGTTGAATGGCCGCTGGTAGGTGAGCCAGATCAGCAGGACTTACGGGGAGCAAGAAGGATTCAGTCGGTGGCACGCTGACCTGCAGGCATCATATGAGAGAGCCGTCAGTCACCTGAGCTCTGCAACAGCAGACTTTATTTTGTATTATGTTGGATAGCAAGTCGCCAGCAGGCTGCAAGCGCACCCCCCCCCCTCCAGACCTGCAGCCTCCAGCATAGTAGCATGCAGCATCTAGCAGCATTTGGAAAGACAGTGGGCGAGTCCTTTGTCAAAATGCATGCTGCATAAGCACCCTCAAGCGACAAAGGTCAGCGGGGCTCAGTTGCAAAATACTCACCGTGCAGTGTGGTGGCTCCTGCAGTAAACCAGCTCTGGCCAGCAGGTCAACAGGTAGGTAGCGCTCCAACTGCCGCCTAACTGTCTCTCGCTTACTAGCCTCCTTTGCTGTTATGCGCCCACAGTGCTCAGCTAGTCTGTTAGCCTGTCCTGCAAACATTTCCTGCCAGGCGGCTCGACGAGCACATTCTGCTAGTGCAAGGCGGTACGCTGCTGGCAACCTACATGGCAACAAATGGTGATTGTCACCTGTGCTGTCCATAACAAGCGTGATGGTCATTAAACGTGTGCTTGACAACAAGCAAAGGGATGGTTGCTCATGATAGCCGATCGTTGAAATGAAGCTTGTACTGCTCCAGCAGGGAGAAGAAGAACTGGCGGCAGACAGCGCTTGAAGCCTTGAAAGTCCTAGACATACCTTGTCGCTGTCTGCAGCTCAGCAAATGCCGCAGCTTGCCTCGCCAAAACCTCATTGAACACCGCAAGCTTATGTTTCATGTCCCTGATCCTGCTCTGTTGTGCAGCTATCCCTTGCAGCTGCAGCAGGACATCCTTTGTCATGCGCCCCTTGGCATCAGCACAGCGCAGTACAAATTCTGCTGTGGAGGCATCACAGGCCCGCACCCGAGGCAGCAGACTATGCAGGTGGTTATCATGCATGGTATCTACTGCTGCACATGTGTCATGCACTGCTGCTCCCGACAGAGACGCTCCGCCCACTGAGCCCCCCAGCTGTGCTACGACATCTTCAACAAGCTGCCTGACGGTGAGTAGGTCCTTGGAGAGCACCTGCAGCAGGATAGCACACTCTTCCTTTCAGACCATCAGCCAAACAGTCAGCCAGCCAGACAGCAGACCGGTCTCAGGCTGTCCAGGACCTTGGCTACCTTGTCCCACCAAGCAATGCCTACTAATAGTAACCATACAAATGGTTGACCCATTCACAAAGGACCCAACCTGCTCGCTGCAGCACTCTGCATTGCCCGCAAGCAACACTGCACAATCTACTAAGCCACTCACACACCGCCAGTTTGGGCGACTTCACACAGCATGTGACAGCAACCGCACCTGAACAATGCTGCCCTGCTCGTCAATCAGCCCTTCTGCTTCATTCAGTTGTAACCCAAGAGCATCAAGGTCAACAGAGGGTGCTTGCAGGAACAGCCGCTCAACTTCCTGGCGTAACAACTGGAAGACAGACTCCAGCTCAGCAACCTACATACACCAGCAGAACAACACATCAAAAGCACGTATTGCAGTCCTGCAAGGTTGGTGTTTTGCCAGTTTCATACTGTGCAGCTGTTGACTGTTGCAGAAATCAGTCATCACCTCTTCTGTCATGTACAATAGCCAGGGGTAGTGATGCTCTGATGGTGGGCATGCCAGATTACACACGTGTAACAACAAGCGCTGCTGTTGCAGGCAGAGTCCCACCTTGCTTGCAAAGTGCTCATGACTCCTGGTGCAACTGTCATGCCATTCCTGCAGCTTGCCCCTGTGTGGCTGCAGGTCTGCCAGCACTCTCCACTGTGCTGTTGCAAGCTGCTGTGGCAGCTCAATGGACTCCATAGCTGCTGAGAGACTGGCAAACTGCGATAGCAGCTGACTGTGCTGCCTGTGCTGAACTACGTACCTACGAAGCATGATGGACCAAAGTGGCGACTTATGGCTTATCTTCAAAGAAGGGCAACATATAATATGCTAAGCGAGCAGGATCATATGCGCGATGGCACACAGCCCAACTGCAGCAGTGAACCAGCAGAGGCATCCGAGCCGGCTGATTATGCTCCCATTGCTGCTTTGTAATATGCAGAAAACACTCACTTGTCCACAAAGCTGCTGTAAATTGATGCTATGTAGTTGTAGTGTGTTTCCACGTTTGCCCTTGCTGCATCTGCTGCTCGTGCTTGCACCTCCTGCTCACTCATCAACTGACGGCATCTGCATCAGCGCCAACATGCTCCTCAGCTGACTGCCTTACACCGGGCAGAGTTTGGACACAACAGCGCAGCTTGCACACACAATCACAAATGTCTGTGATTGCACTGCTTGCTGATGATCATACAAAATGGGACTCTACAGACGAGAAGCTGAAAGGGCACCATGATGGAATGCTGTCACGCACCTGCTGCAACTGCAGACGGCACGAATAAACAGCAACCCAGGCAGCTTGCCAACATCAGCAGCAAACAGCAACAGATAACACAATTGGTCTGCACCTGCATCCTCTGACTTACTTGTGTAAGCGTTGTTGGCTGGCCTCCCAATAAGCGCGAGCTTCCCCCAGCTGCTGCTGGAATTGAGCTTCATAATCAGGTAGCGCCCTGATCAAGGGGCTGTGAGCAGAGTGCAGGGGATGCCGTAGGCCCACAGATGGTAAGCCCGGCACTGCATGACATGGTAAGAACAGCACAGCTTCACTGAAGTAATGGACTTCATTTCCTGTTGTCAAAACCCTGGCAAGCTTCTTGGGGTACGGGGCTTTGGGGCCAAGGGAGAGACTGTATAAATGCTGTCAGCAGGAATGCAGCTGGTTCACATGTGACCTGCTGTGTGTAAAAAATGCAAGTCGGAGTGGCGTTCTTCCGCACCTGTTACATCTAGAATAGGCAGTGGCTCTACAGGCGGGGGTGCAGCCCCAGGCCTGAGATACGCTTTGTGATACAGAAAGACCGGCTGATCCTCTGCTGCTGCTGGGTCCGCCTGTATGCATGAAAGTAACAGCAATAGCCTTCAAAGGCCCCGAATCTGGCTTGCATCACTGCTTGTCAGGGTGCACACTGCTGCTGTGCAGGAGTGTCAGTGGGACACAGGATAAGTGGCCTCTCTTATTCTGCCACTGCATGCCAACTGGCGAGGTCAGCAGCATGCGGAGGGAAAGAATTGACGCTGATTGAACGGTAATTTCAAAGGCGTGTAATGCAGACTGCAGTATGCAGGCTCGTCAACTCTTCCGTTCCTAGCTTACCACTGGAAGCTTATATGCAGTAAGTGGCTTCGCTGGATCCAGCCGTGCCCCATGGCACATGATAATTTGGTCTGCAACACTGATGCCAGTGACGGACACCAAAGCTTGCTGTACTGCATCAATTCTGCACGTGCACAAGTGCCCAGGAAACCCACAGCATGTCGCACGTGAGGGAATACATGCTACCACATAATCTTGGAGTATTTCATAGTCCTCCTAGAAATGTATTGCGAATGCGGTTGATGGTCCTGCATCATGATTTCTGGCTCAAACGCTTGCGAGATGCATAGTCAGTCCACAACACCAGTGTGTCTACATACAATGGACTTGCTCAGGCATGCATGTACATAAACCGTGTATAAACACAATCGGCTGGTCAATGCATGCATGATGTGCATCTCCATCACCAACCTTGTTTGCCCTTGCACATCCAGTTGCAATGTCCTGCCATCATGCGCAACCAGAACAAGCAATACACTCATCTAATAGCTTATTCCCCGCCCCTTTCCTATCTACCGAGGCAGCTGTTCCCAACAGAAATACACGCTTGCCCGGTCCCTCGCGTGCTCACTGCATGCTGAATTTGATGGATGCTGACCCCGATTGATTATTCAACGTGCAGATCCGCCCATGATCTCCAGTCTCAGCAGAGGTGGTTCAGAAAGGGACGGGTTCAAGGGTATTGTGGGAGGTTGTTCCGGGAGCTGCAGTTCCCCGTGTTTGCAGGAATTTTTCCGTTGCGACTGCTGCTGTGATGAGCTTTGATACATGACAATAACTTTGCCCACGCCTTGATTGTACTAGGATTGATGAATTGACTGCTGCCAGCAGCAGACAGTTGCTTCAGGCCTGGGCCATAATCATTCTGAGAAAGGAAGCAAGTAGGCAGAAGCGAATCTGACACACCGGAAGTAGTAACATTACGTGATGCTGTTGGAAAGTCTGAAAGGTGCCAACTGAAAAGCTTTCCAGTCCGAGGCTGCACCTCAGGTAGTAGGCTGCAATTTGAGTGAAAGATATTGAGCCCATGTAACATTGGATGAGCTGACAAATGAGCTGACATGCGAGGTGCCAAGTGTCTATACTGCAAAATCTGTGCCACAACGGTTTTTAAAACCAACGGTTGGCCTGTTTGGCCCCATGCAACCATCAACTGGCTCCTTATCGGTGCATACCTCTGAAGTAACCGTTCCTTACCGGGTAGTAGTAGAAGTAGCATTTATTGAACAAGCCTCATGAGATGGTTATGCTCATGAGCTGCCACAGGGTCATACCCAGCTGGCAGCATGCCAGTGGCGAGCCTTTGGAAGGCTTTGTGCTGGCCAGCCTGCACCGCATGTTGTAACTCAGTTCACATGACGTTTTCAAAAGTGATATGCTCGGCATTGAGGGCCTCAGGCACCCAGGCAGCAGCTGCTCCCACTGTTATTCATGGGAGTACTATTCCCATGCATCTGAGATGCATGATTGCCTGGCAGCCTGCCAGATGCTGGCAGCACCAGTGTAAAGGCAGGCACCACATGACTGTACAGTCAGGAGCTTGAACATACCATCTGCTTATCACTGCTGGCTGCACCTACATTCTGACCAAAGCCCTTCTGGCAGCTAGATAGCAGTAGCCTGGTGTGCTGACTTCGGCCATCACACCGTGGGCTGGTTGAACCAGCTGAAGTTCACTCAAGGCTGAAACATGAAACTTTCACAGCAGTGCGTGAGAACGTCTGCCATAATGCAAATATGCAAAGCCGCGATGTACAGTCATCAAAAGCTGCAGTCAATGGAACTACTTTACAGTAATCTAATCTGACTAGGCAAATACGGTACCTTGGTAGCAGCAACTTGCAACTACCGCCCAACAGGACCTCATCGCAGTGACAAACATGTCACGATGCAAAGTCTGCCTAGCTTATTGTGTTTCAAGTGGTTTGGGCCCAACCTGTTACACGAAGTACCTAGAAGGCGCGACAATCTGACAAAGGGAGTACAGCCTGTAGCAGTGTGCACTACCTGTATGGAATTGAGCTCAAATAACAGGGATTATAATACTTTGTCAAGCTCGTCATAATGGCTGAGGACATCGATATGACCGGAGCTCCAGGCATCCCCTCCGAGGAGGAGGACTTTGAGTTCGAGACTGACGAGAGGCTGCTCAACGTAGAAAAGGATATATCAGTAAGTTAACTGTGCAAAGTGTGACGCGATCGCGCTCTTAGTCCTGGGCGTTGAGGAACAATCGCGAAGCACCTGCTGCCTTGCGCCTGAATCCTACGCATCGCATCTCAACACTGCTGTTGCGTGTATCGGTGTACTTTTTGTATAAGTATATATCTCACAAGCGCCCGTTGCAGCAGCTTGCAGCCACAAGCGGTTATGCTGTCGGTGCTGTCACTCGATTCAGGGCGATAGTGGCCTCAAGAAGACGATTCTGCGGGTTGGTCAGAGCTGGGAGAAGCCAGATAAGGGTGATGAGTGCACAGGTGGGCGCCTCGGGACCTTGGGTGCACTTAAGTCTTTGTGAGTTTAGCAGCTGCAGGCGTCGGCACACATCAGGCAGTTGAAGGCAAGTCCCGGTCCCATGCCTCCTGCAAATGATCAGGCTTAGCAGCGCAAATGCTGGCATATGATAACCTGCTGGTTTTCATATCTGTCACGCAGTGCACTACGTTGGAACCCTCTTGGATGGCACTAAATTTGACTCGAGTAGAGACCGTGGAGAGCCGTTTGTGTTCCCCTTGGGGCAGGGTGAGTCCTGGTCAACCATCTTTCTGCTTTTCCAGCACTCTCCTGCCTGAGCGTTGCAGTCTCCACATGGTTGTTCAGCAGGCAATTTGCAACAACTGGTGCTTTTGCTGCACCGGCAATTCAATACAGCTACTAAATATGATGCGTTGTGATACTGGCAGTCAGGCGCTAGCTTGCCAGAACCGTAACGCATCATATTCAGCAGCTGTACTGCACCTTGACAGCTCATGCACAGTCGACACTCAGCAGCAGCACACTTGCCAGCCCAGCAGATAGCCACAGCCATCATTGCATAGCCCACCTGCTAACACCAAACAGCAGCAGGTGATGTCTGTCTGGTCGGTGGCCCTGAACAGTAGGGATGCCTGATTATTATGCAGGCCGTGTCATCAAGGGATGGGATGAAGGAGTTGCTACCATGAAGAAGGGCGAACTGGCCAAGCTGGTGTGCAGGGCCGATTATGCATATGGTGCTGCTGGTTCACCCCCTACCATCCCACCTGATGCAACTCTGCAGTTTGAGGTTGAACTGATCAGCTGGAAAAGTGTCAAGGACATCACAGGTACATGTTGATGGGTTGAGCAGGCGCAAGGGTTGTGCAATGCTGGTTCTTTGCTGTTGATTGTTACAGGCAGCGCTTGCTGAAAGATGAGCATTGCAGGATGGTACGTTCTGGACAGCAAGAAGGGTGCAGCAGTGGCAGCAAAACTGTGCCAGTAAGGGCCAAGCACCTTGCACCCACAAATACAGTTGACAACAAACATAATGCGGTTGACATGGAGCGGTTTGTATCATGTTGTCATGTTCTCTGTTGCATGCTTTCTGCTGTCTGGTGATCTTTAGGTGATGGTGGTGTCATCAAGAGTATTCAGACAGAGGGCCAAGGCTGGCAAAATCCAAAAGATGCAGACGAGGTCGTTGTAACATACACCGCTCGTGTGCGACCAACCCCTTCTGCTGGTGCTAAGCCTCAGTCTGCAGCAGATGCTGGCTTGCCAGTAGTAGCAAGCAGCCCTGAGGGTGGTGCCGTGTTCGTTGTCAAGGATGCCCCATGCAAGGGTTTTGCAGCAGCGCTGAGGAGCATGAAGTTGAAGGAGTCTGTGGTGTTGCTGCTGTCTCCAGACTGTAGGTCGCATGCACCAGAGTTATTTGTGGCAGCAAGTGACAGTGGCCTGCCAGACCATGAGGAGAGCTGAGCTCATAGCAAAGTGCTTGCTCGCTGTGAGGGGGCTATTCCCATGCATTCATTCCATCACAAACCCTTCTGTTGCATGAACTCCTCCCATCATGTGAGCCTGTTTCAAACACCACCAACATCATAATTCCACCGCAGTTGAGGTTCGTCTGTTTCTCAATAGACCTCTGCTGTCTTATGCGTTCAGCCTGCGCCTTCTGCTGCTGCAACATCGCCATCCCCTCCTCGCAGATGCTGCTGGGGTAGCTGAGGTACCTGAAGGTCATCAGCTTGAGGTTCAGCTGGAGCTGTCAGAGTTGCACCAGGTGTCAGAGCTAGTGCCTGGTGTGACTAAGAAGACTCTGGTTGACCCTGAAGGTAGCTACCAGAAGCCAAATGAGGGCAGCAAAGTAACGATTGTTGTGACTGTCAGGTCAGCAGATGGTGCCACAGTGTATGAGGTAGACAAGGAAGTGGAGTACACCACCGACGAAGAGCTGGTGGGTATTTGCTGCTGTTGCTGCTCTGCGATTGTGGTCCTGAACTGCTCAAGCTATCTTGCTAGTTATGCATGCGGATTTGATTGTGTTTTGTTAGCAAATCTGTAGCATGGATGGGATGGCATGCTGGGTGTGCTTGCTGTATCGTCCCACAAGCATGTCAGCTATGTAGTATCAGTATCAGTATGCTGGTGGAGTGTAGCATCTGGTAGGGTGAGGGTGACTGAAAGTTTCAGTAATATTGGTGACTAGGGCTCCAGTGGCTCCAGTGGTGGTCCATTTGTAGAAGCCTGAATGCCCAGCAACAGCACAGACCTTCACTTTGCACACTTATGATAGTGTCACATGTGTTGTGGCTATCCTGCAGGTGCCAGAGGCCCTTGAGACAGCTGTTGGTTCCATGAAGGCTGGAGAGCGAGCCATAGTCACAGTCACAGACCCAAAACTGACAGTAGCACCAGAGGGTAAGTCCGTTGTCACTACATGAATCAGCCGCTGCCAGCACCCATCTTGCCAGGGGGGCTAGCTCGTGTGTTGCACTCTTCTTGCTGCTGGCTGTACTGTACCAGCATAGCTGTGAGTACGCAGGCAGCTGATGTGCTATTTGGCTCTGACAGTGAACTGACATGTGCTGCTGCATGTGTACTGTGTATCCTGCAGGTGCTGTTGCTGGCACTGGTGTACCAGCGGGTACTGCTCCAGTGGTCTATGATGTGTTGCTCAAGTCGTTTGAGAAGACAAAGGAGCGCTGGGAGATGAACAACCAAGAGAAGGTATGTCATGGTTCAAATACAGTGTGTTTGTATGTGATCTTGCTGTCAGCGCTCCGCGCGCTTTAGGACATGTACAGTTCTGCGATGAACAGAAAAGCTGACTCAGTGTCGGTGCAGATGAAGGCCTAATGGATACTCTGCTGATCCTTCAGTTGCCCGCAAGGTGATGTTTACAGAGTTGTCTGTGTATTGCGCTGTTGCTACCTTGCAGCTTGAGGCTGCTCTAGCTCGCAAGGAGAAGGGCACTGTCGCCTACAAGGCTGGCAAATTAAGCCGAGCAGCCAGGCAGTACAGCCAGGCAGTTGAACTTGCTCGCTCAGCATATGAGAAGGACCATGCCCCAAACCCAGTAGATGAGTCAGCAGGTATGATGCAAGCTGGGGTACCAGTGGTATGAAGGTCACAGCTCACAGTTGAAACAACAGTCAGCTTGTTTGTCCTGAAGAAACTGAATGGTGGTAGGCTCTTGCTTTGTCACTGTCCAGTTTGCCCCTGTTGCTTCCTGCTTGATGTTTGATTTAAGAGAAATGATCTTGTCTGTTCAGACCTGGTTGTAAAGCTACTTATGCATAGCGTATGGTGTTTGCATACCACTGCACAGGTCCCAGCACTGTCAGCATTCAATCACAGGCCAAGGAGGTTCAGAAGACCTGCACCAACAACTGGGCAGCAGTTGAGCTCAAGCGCAAAAACTGGGCAGAAGCAGCAAAGCAGGCCACAAAGGTTCTTGACATGGAGCCCTCAAATGTCAAGGCTCTTTACCGACGTGCTCAAGCACGGATTGGGCTCGCTGAACTAGTAGAAGCTGAGGTTGATATCAAGGCAGGGCTGCTGACAGAACCAGACAATGTTGACCTGCAGGCGTTGTATAAGAGGCTGAAGTAAGTGTACTTGTGCTCAATCTTGGCTAGCCTTGTGTCTTGCATGCTGTTGCAGACATCTGTTTCGACATATTGGCAGTGAAGTACAACTTCCACCTTGTGTATCATTGTCTGCGTATGCCAAATGCCGTGATCATTGCATGAGAGGGTGCGCCTTACCTTTTGTGTAGATGACTGGTGTATGAGATGACTCGTGGTCTTGATTGCATACATGACGCGCCGGCTGGACATTGGCAGCAAATTGAAACCAGTCAGGAGAGGCAAAGACTTGCTGGCATTCGTGTACTGCTGTTGCAGGGTGCAGTTGCGTGAGTTGAACAAGAAGGAGGCTAAGCTGTACGGCAGAATGTTTGCAGCGCTTGGCAAAGGCAGCAGCAACACTGAGCCAGCAGCGGCAGCAAATGGGTCTGCAGAGGATGGTCCTGCAGCTATGGAGGAGGATCAGCAGCCAGCAGTGACTGATGAAGCAGGGGGTGCAGAAACCGCTGCACCTCCTGTAGAGGCAGCTGCTTGAGGGATAATGGAGGAGTGATTGACAGCACTCGTCATAAAGCGCAAAGATGGCAGCTGTCCTCTGCAGCACACACTCAATGCTACAAGAGAATCAAGTACAGGATTCCCTCTCTGGCTCCTGCTGGTGTGTAGGGCACATCATTCTGTCACTAGGTTGGTTATCTGTTGGTCACAGTCAGGATCGGTGTGGAGAGGAATCAGCTCAGCATGTATTAATGAAGTGAATGTCAGTAAGTATAGACAGGAGAGAGAGTATATGCAGAAGGTTTGTTCAGCTGTAAGCCTGTATGACTGCTGGCAGCAGTGGTTTGTCCTGTGCGGCTTTTTGCACAGCAACCTTGTTTCGAACCTACTGTGCTGCATGTGCACGACTCTTGCTTTTTAACCCGCAGTGTGGTCAGGTAGAGCTCCAGCAGGATTTGGGGAAGTTTTGCCAGGCCTTGTGGCCAGGTTTTGACCGTGATGGTCAATGTTGCACTTTTCTACACACATGCCCAGCGAAGGGGTACCTGCTTTGCAACTGCTTGCTTGGTGAGTCACCTTGAAGGTACAGAGTGCCACTTTCATCAGTACTGATGGTACTGGTGCCACGTGATGTATGCATTCTGCTGCAGAACTTGCAGCACGTGCGCCAAGCGTTCGCGTCCTGCCTGCAGCATGTTCCTGGCTTTCCTTGAGGTGACTCGCTTAGGGATTGTCATTCATGTACCGAAGGGGGTTTAGCCCAGACGTGTATGTCTTGTCTAATGATGTTGGGGGCCGCCCAACTATAAAATGCAGCAGCACATCATAGGTGCGTCTGCATGCAGGATGAGTTCCTGCTCTTAGATGCTATTCGTGTCACCGCGGTACGGTCCATCCGTTCTGTCCGTGACTCAGCGAAAGTGCAACACCGCATTTTCAGCGCCACTGCCCTCACACTATTGCTGCTGCTTATATTGAGATTTGAAAACCAATGAGCTGCATCAACCTAGCGTCTGCTAGCGCAAGTGGAAGGCCCTTTTGTGGTGCGAGGGTAGCTCGCTCTCGATCTGTTGGCCCTTGCTCCGCCCACCTCAGCAGGCGAGCTGTCGTAGCTGCACCGTTGATTGGGCTTGCTGCAGCCAGCTTACCTTGTGCGTCGGTAGACGCTATGGTGAGCATCTGAGTTGTCCACAAACAAAATGTCTGCTGCACATGATCAAGATATGCATGCAAGCCTATCTGGGCTGCGATGCCGCATTGGTGCACGTGTTTCGAGTAAATTTTGTTATCATGTGGCGCGTAACTGCCCTTGGTCTGCCCATGCCATGTCAGAAGGCACTGCAGGCGATCTCCTGCAGCAGGTTGTGCAGGCCCAATCCCCCAGGGGCCAAGCATGCAGAGCAGAATTGAAAAGCAACTGGCTCGACATTGAACGCCTTGAGCTGCACCTGGCCGTAACATCAGTAGCCACAAATGCAAGAACTTGTCTTCTGCTCTTCTGCAGGACATCTCAGTTGAAACAGACAAGCAAGGCCGCTCCAGGGTTCGCTATGAGAAAGGAGGTGGGCTGTCAGCAACAGCAATTGCAGCTATTGGTGTTTGCAGCTATTGACATGGTTGATTCAGGAACAAGCAGCATACACTGCCAGCAGGTGTCTGCTGGGCAAATTGGTGTCATTGCAGTTAGATCTCCTACTCACACTGCATGGCAAACTTGGTTTAGAGGGGCAGCAGCAGAAAGATGCCCAGCTCCTGCTAGGCTTGATAGGTATGAGCATGAAATACAGCAAAGCTGGGTACAGCATTATGGCAGGCGTGCGCTTGGCTCGACTGATGCTTTATGGAAAAGGAGGAATGAGTTCTTTTACATATCTGCATGATGTCTGTAGGACCCACAAACCAACAAGCGTAGTGGTTTGTAATTGTGTTAACTTTCATATGTTATTATTATCTGCTTACGCTCTTTTGCTGTACAGGATGGAACTTCTGGCAGTGGCAAGGTCATAAAGTGCATTACATCACTGCAGGAGATCAGGTATGACATCAAGAGTTAAGATGGTTCATGGTTGTACTTATTAGGCCCAGCAATGTTATTTATGCAACAGATGCACAAACGGTCCATGCATTATCACAGAGCATTCACAGGTGCTTCTGTGTGTTGGTCAGATTGGCTTTCTCCTGTGCCTCAAGCTCCCAGCCGCTGGGACAGACAATCGCCAGCTGTTGGTGCGCTATGCTGCCTGGACTGATGTGTTGGTACATAGGCTCTTGGTATTGCACACTCCATATGCCAGTAATATTGAGCTGGACACTTAACTTATCTGTGGTAGCTAGTATGTCTTTGCCACAGTCCCTTTCCACCCCTTGATTGACTGGCCCAGTGGCTGCATATCACATATACAGTAATGATTTTCAAGGCTCAACATGCCGACCTAGCCACACTGTGTCAACCCAAAGTGAACTGATAACAGAAACAAAAACAAAAACGAAACCTGTTCTACCCCTGCATGATATGCAGGGCCCACCAGTGGTGTTGATTCACGGGTACGGAGCTTCAGCCTACCACTGGCGCTATCAGATCCCCGCTCTTGCCAAGAACTACAGAGTGTTTGCTCTTGATCTGCTCGGCTTTGGTTGGAGCGAGAAAGCCTTGGTGGAGTACAGCAGTGGCGGCCTCTGGGGCCAGCAGATAAGAGACTTCATCAAAGAGATTGTTTATGCTGGCGGCAGCGGCAGCAGCAGCAGCAGCAGCAGCGAAACACCAGTTGAGGAGAAAGTGGTGCTTGTGGGGAATAGTTTGGGCGGCTATGCCTGTATGGATGCTGCAGTCGAGTGCCCTGAGTATGTTAGGTGAGTGTATCAGGCTTTGGGACCCTCTCTGCATGGCACGACATGCAGCTTTTCAAAGTTTACATGTACTTCAGCCAGCTGAGCAACTAAACAGCATCGCTTGACCTCAGCATCCCTCCCTGCTTTGTAACATGTGACTTATGTCAATCGTGACACAGCTATGAACTGCTATTGCTGCAGGGGTGTTGCGCTGCTCAACTCAGCAGGGCCTCTCCAGGACTCGGACGCTCCTGAGTTGGAAGACCCACTTCCGGTCCCTTGGTATGCTGGCATCCGGGATGGCTTGACGTCTGTGATGAAGCGTGTTGTGTTGTGGTTTGCATTCCAACGGGCTAAGCAGCCTGAACGGATAAAGCAGGTGTTGGAGATGGTTTACTCATCCAATGGTGGGTTGGTGCTGGAGCATTGTGGTCAGCAGACTGCAGGCGTGGCATTGGCAGCATTACTGCTACTGCTAGTAGCATCCATGACCTATGTTGGTTTGGAGTGTCTTTGTACTTGTCTCTGTACACCCTCACGACCTTATAGCTGCAGAAGAGCAGCTGTTGCAGCAACTTGCTGCATGGAGTAAGCCTATACAGCTGTACTGCTCAGAGCCCACTGCACTGGATTTACATCGTCGTCCTGCTGCTCTGCTGCCCGTAGTCAGCCTAAGCATCAGCAATTGCAACGATTTATGTGGGTTGAGTGTTGTTTATGTTGTCGCCCTCCAGATACCATTGATGATGACCTCGTTGACAGCATTGTTGTGCCAGCCACAGACCCAGCAGCAGCAGAAGTCTTCTACCGCATAAACAGCAGCAAGGCACCAAGCAAGACTGTCAACCAGCTGCTGAAGCAGATGAGGGGATCTAAGTTGCCGCTGCTGCTGCTGTGGGGAGATCTGGACCCTTGGATAACACCCAAAAGGGTGAGTGGCAGTTTTGGTGTTGTCAGTGCATCATCGCATTGCCTGCTGTTGGTTGACCACTTCGACTGCTTGCTGCAGTCATTTTGACTCATCTTACTTTCAGCAGACTGCACCAGTACTCTGTGCGATCTGTGTAACTAAATCACACAGATCAAAGAAGAAGTCTCATATACGGACACGCACCATGCTGCACAAACCTGTGGGACGATTTGGGAGTATGTTTAGTTTGAAATAGGCTTATGAACTATAGACTGTGACAAGTAATAAACACATTCCTGCATTTTGATGCTTCTGCAGGCGGATCGTATCCAGCAGCTGTATCCAGAGGCAGAGCGTGTGCGGCTGCAGTCTGGTCATTGTCCTCATGATGACACTCCAGAAGAGGCAAATACAGCACTGCTGGCTTGGCTGGGTAGGGTTTGTAAGCCATAAAGTGGTATCTGTATCACCTGAGAAATGATTGCAGCAGCTCGAGTGTTGTTGTTGTTGTCATCAGCATCTCTGAGCTTGTGATTTTTGTCACCCACCTACAGTGACATTGCCGGTTGTATTGACCGTGGCCAGCTCGTTTTTGTGCAGCAATGGCTTGTATCATCTGTTATGATGTTGCCAACATTTTTTGCATCGTTTGTGCTTTGTTTCACCATAACTCCACAACAACTCCACCACAAGGATCGTGCAACCTGTGTACATGACCATTTTTGCCGGTAGAGCAGTTGTTCACATGAGACGTGCTGAATGCTGCGATGAGAAGCGCTTCAAGCATGTACAGCATCACTGACAGACAACTGCTTGTAGCCACCTGGACCCAGCGTCCGCCTATCAGTGGTGCTGTGCATGATGCCCTGCCAGTGGCTTGTGCTTCTTAGAAACGTACTTCCTTCAGAGAACGCAGTCTGGAATGTTGTGTGGCTTCACACTTGCATGCAACGTTGTCAGCCCTCCATCTACTGATGTTTGCTGCATGGATCACAGCGGGATGTGCCGGAATATCTCTTAGTGGCTATGCTGTCTAGAACAGACTCAATGTCTCTGTGGTCACCATTGTTATTTGTGGTCGAGGGGCTGTTTTATTCCTTGCAGGCAAAGTATGATCGATGATGGATGGACGTAGAAGCACAATTACAGGAGTGACTGCTGTACATCGAACAGTAGGGACCCTGCATACAGGCAAGCTGTACCTTTCCACCAGCATACTGCGTGCAAGTGTGTCTGTTGCCTTTTGTCTATCATTGTGATTCTTTGTCAAAGGATCAAAGGACCTTGCAAGCCATAGACGCGCACTGGACGCTGCACTGTTTGCGGCATCGGCATTCTCCACTGGCGGTATCAATACCTTCACAGTATACGTTCAACATAATTCAATGAACAAGTAAAGCCATGCGCGATGGACTCCAAGGCCCCGACGAAGTGATGTACTTGTACTGCACTTGTGCAGTGGCAGCAGACAGCGTTGAAGCACCGCGTAGAAGGATTTTATTATCGTCTGCTTTGCGTTCAACAGGTCTAATTGGGCAGGAAATAGAACCCGAAGGGACACTGACAAATTTGTGCTTCAATCCACCTGCTGCTCCTCAATATATAGTCAAAAACAAGCTGAGTATCGTCATTCGCAAGTTACTGACGACTGCTTACTCACCGGAAATACAATTGTTGCCCGTGAGTAAGGGACTATGGGAAAGAGGAAGACTGGCCCCAGGGGGGCGCTTGGTGTACAAAGCGCCAGGATGGTTTCAGTGACGGAGGTAAAACTTCAGGTAGGTTGGTATGCCACCTCTGCTGCATTCTCGTCAAAATCAAGTTTCGATGGAAAAGTCAGCCTTATTCTGGGGCGCATTTGCCTGCCAACCGGTTGACAGCATCATAGTGCTGCTATTTCCAAATCCTTAATACATATTGCGCTTTGAGAAACAAGTCAGTGCGCAGCGTGAGCGCACTGACTACAGTGTTCCTCTTTTCACGCTGTAGGACGCTCTATATGCATAACTCGCATGGTGTTTCTACCACTTGTTCCACCTTTTCTTCTGCTGCATTAGAATGAGACTGATGCACTCTGTGGTACTCTTCGTAGCACTTAGTACCACCAATCACAGTTGATTGCAGCAGACAAGGCACTTGAAAGTCTAGTGCAGTTGTACCATGGGAGTGCACTGAGTCACTTGACTCAAACATGTTGCATGCTTGACTACGAGGCATTGACACGCAATCAACAGCTATATGTCTGCATACACCTAGCTGGGTGGACCTGTGCACTGCTTAAGAAGCACTTCCTGACTGCTTTTGTGTGTATGTATGTGTGTGCTGGTGATTCATGCAGGCTGAGGTCCCACAGAGTGATGCTTCAAGGGAGTTGGACCTGCAACAGCAGAAAGATGTCATCTGTGGCCTTGAGAAGGTCAGTTTGGTGCTGATTGTCTCTGCATCTCACAGCAAGCCTCTCAGTACTGCTCTACCAGCATGGCATACTCAGCATTATACCTTTTGCAAGCATTCACCTTTTGATGGTCAACATGTGTCGCATCAATCAAACATGCGTAGCACTTATAACTACCAATCTCAGTTGATTGCAGCAGACAAGGCACTTGAAAGTCTAGTGCAGTTGTACCATGGGAGTGCACTGAGTCACTTGACTCAAACATGTTGCATGCTTGACTACGAGGCATTGACACGCAATCAACAGCTATATGTCTGCATACACCTAGCTGGGTGGACCTGTGCACTGCTTAAGAAGCACTTCCCGACTGCTTTTGTGTGTATGTATGTGTGTGCTGGTGATTCATGCAGGCTGAGGTCCCACAGAGTGATGCTTCAAGGGAGTTGGACCTGCAACAGCAGAAACATGTCATCTGTGGCCTTGAGAAGGTCAGTTTGGTGCTGATTGTCTCTGCATCTCACAGCAAGTCTCTCAGTACTGCTCTACCAGCATGGCATACTCAGCATTATACCTTTTGCAAGCATTCACCTTTTGATGGTCAACATGTGTCGCATCAACCAGACATGCATTCACAGCTCATGGTGCTGTACAGCCCCAGGGCCTGAGCACTCAAGCACATCAGGATGATGTACTGTATCAGGCCGCACACCTGTACAAGCTAGCCTACATTGGACACAACTTGAATGAAGCTTGTTTGACCTTTTGTTGCTGTTGTATGCCTTGCCTGCAGGTTGCAGCGGACAGCAAAGCTGCTCTGGCCGGCCAACAGCTGGAGCTGGAGCAGCTCCGCAAGGACAAGCAGCAGCTGACCCAGCAGCTAGCTGCTGCCACTGTCAAGTTTGAGGCGCTAAGGCGCAAGACTGCCATGGACGAGGAGGATAGGCGGCAGGTGAGCGATTTGCCAGATTTAAGTTTTTTTGGATCCAAGGAAATTGGACCTGACAAAGCAGTGTGGTCAGAGACCTGAACAGGTCAGTGTAGTGCTGTATCTCTCTGCATGCCATAACAAGCCACTACTGCCATGGCATGCTCAGCACCGTCCGTGCTGAGCTACTGGGTAGCAAGTGTCGACAGGTGTGACATTAACTGGACGTGACTCCACAGTGCAAGGTGCTGTGCAGCCTCAGGGGCTGAGTACTCAAGCACATTATGAGGTTGTAGTGTTAAAGACTGCTCAGCTGTACAGCTAGACTAAGTTGGACACAACCAAGCTTGCTTGACCACACCTGGCTAAACCCTAGTCAGTGTAGTTTCTGGTCGCCCTTGGGACCAGGTCCTTATGCTTGTGCCCCAACATGCTGTGCGCCTCTGGCTTGTATATGACACGAATTCTTATATCATGAAAGGTGCCGCTGCCTGGATCATTGCAGCATCACGCTGGTGCTAGCCAGAATGATCCATGAGGGTGTGCAATGAGCGCTGCTGCTGCGCATGCCCTATTCTTACATGCAGCTGGACGAGCAGGTTGTGTACCAGCTGGCAGAAGCCACCATCAAGTGCCGCCAAAAAGACAGCAAGGTTGAGGAGCTGCAGGAGGAGGTAGATGAGCTGCGTAAGGCAAAGCTGGCAGCAGAGGACCAGCTTATGCTGCAAGAGCACAAGGGCAAGGCAGCTGAGGTAGGCAGCTTACATGTTATGGCATGCACTGCAGTGACTGCTCCACAACAGCCAAGCTGTAATCGGCTGCATTGCAAGCACAATATAGTGTACCTGTGTACATTGCCAAATGCAATGATGATGATTTCCGAAGCATGGGTCTGCAATAACGTTTTTATACAACTGTCGTTGCCGCAGGCTCAGATTGAGAAGCTGCAGAGCCAGCTGATGACAATCAAAGAGGCAAAGGCCAACCTTGCCAGCACCAATGAGGCCCTGGAAGAGGTGAGGTGGCGCGGCAAGGCATGATTTGCACTTGGGTGCCGCCAAGTACACGGGTCTGAGATGCGTGCTTGCGTGTCTCACACTGCAGCCAGTAAGGCTGGCCTTGTGTTGATCTTTCTTGTGCAGTGCTGCTATTCAGTTCCTCAGGTAATTTTACTCAGCGCTGCACCTGCAATGTGAGCCAGCTTGGATCCTGTCCTTTTGAGGACTCCCAGTGAAAACCTCAGCATTGGAGAAGACATCACTGATAGATAGTATCTAGCACCGCAATGGCAATGCCCTAACTTGACCGCATGGCCAGGCAACAGCAGCATGTTACTGTTCTAACAGTCTACTCCTGTGCCACTTGCAGCGGAACACATACCTTGAGAGCCAGCTGAATAGTATGATGCTGCAAGCAAGCAGCCAGGCTCAAGAGGATGGTTCCAGGCAGGCACCAGCCCAGCAGCAGTCAGACGTGCAAGCACAAGCAAGCACTGTTGCTGAAGTGAGCTTTTCCATTCATGGGCTTGTCATGACATGCATGCTGCCTCGGCCGAACAGCGCTGGCACTAGAGGTCTGACTGTATGATGGCACAGGGTGCATGCGAATGCCCCATTGATTCATTACTTGTGAATGCTTCAGTAGAAAGTCTTGGACTCAGTGACTGGCAGGCCTCCACAGCCTGTGACACACTGACAATGCATTTGCAAGCAGGCAACTGGCTGAGTGAAGGTGTGGGCTGCTTGACCAGATAACTTCATACGACTTTATTGACCTTGTCTTGGATGTTACCTTTCTTGTTTGCAGGCTGCCTTGCAGCAGGAGGCATGCCACAGGGAAAGGCGCCTGACCAGGAAGGAGGCATCATGCCTCCTTCGGAAGGAGGGCAAGAAGAAGGCGGTGAGTAGCACTGGTATGCTGTTTGCCCAGGCATCTTGATCCTGACACCAGTGATGAATGTGGGTTTGACAGCAGCACAGGGAGCATGTAGTGATGATCACTAATATCTGTGTGTGGCAATCAGCGGTTTGGTAATATGCTAGATGCTAGTGGGCATCATCTTTCACAAGTCTGATGCACTGATCATGATCTTCAACTCTAATGTACTGATGATGAGTGCCATGTGACACAGCCCAGATGAGCCATGGTGGGAAGACACAACTGCATATGGCTACAGTAGCCCTTACATGAATGATCGGTGTGATCTAGACAACTCTGACATCTGCAGCTGCTGCCATCATGCATTGCGTCTGTGTTCATACAGAGTCAGGTGAAAGGACTGAAGAGGAGGGTGAAGAAACCTGCTGACGGCCAGGGTCCAGGGGGCAGGAAGCAACAGTTGATGGCGGGCCCGCAGTCCATGGAGGCACTGCAGCTGCTTCAGCCTGAGGGGCAGCAGCAGCAGCGGACAGCTCAAGTTGAGCCTGTTGAAGCTTTTCAGGCAGCCCTAACACCCATCGCTGTTGTTGGCGGCGTGGGCAGCAGCAGCACTGGCAGCCAGCCATCACCAACCCAGGCGCCTGAGCTGGGCAGCACAAGCCCCGCCACGACAGAAGCTCCTGAGGAGAAGAAAGAGCCGGCTTGCGTAACAGCTTCTCAAAATAAAAGCAGAAGGAGGAAGGCTGGCGCCATGGTGGCAGTCGCAGCGGCAGCAGCATCAGCAGTAGTGATGTTGCTGAGACATAGGAGGGCCTGATGCCATCAGTGTGGGTTCTGGCGAGTTCGGTTTTGGCACCTGGCATGGTGATCAACATGACACCACGCATGCATCATTCAGTAGCTATTCCTCAGCTGGATTATGCACAATGCTTGCCGACCTGCGTCACAATGCCAGGAGGTTTTGGACATCATTTAAGAGTAGAAAATTTTCCTGCATGCAGCATGGTGAGAATGCAGTCTGCCTCTACTGGCAGATGCTTTGTGGTGCCCCTGGTCAGCACAGTTTGCCTGGATATTCAATTGAATGTAGTGCTTTAGTGCAGGATTATGTTGCCGCAACATGGCAATTGGTCTCCGGTGTGTCTGATAATGCTGGGAAGGAGGCAGCCGCTATGAATGTGCCTTTTACGGTGGCAGAGGTTGAGTCTGCTATTCATAAGATGCATATGGTCACATGGCAGGCCCCGATGGTCTTAGAGGGGAGCTGTTCAAAGGAGCATAGTCACAAGAGCTGCAGGTATTATTAACAAGTGCATTTGAGACTGGTCAAATTCCCCCCGGGTGGTGTTCAGCCCTTAGGGCTGCTGTTTTGAAGAAGGGCGACGCTGGCAACTTGGATAACTACCGGGGCATTGCAGTTGGTTCAGCCTTGGGCAAAGTTTTCAGTATTATCTTGGATACTCGCTTGTCTACATTTTGTGAGCAGCAGGGGTATAGGGCGGAGGGTCAAGCAGGTTTCAGGCATGGCCGCTGGACCAGTGACCATGTCTTTGTTCTCAAGCATCTTATACTATAAGATGTATTAGTTATAAATCAGAGCTCAATGGCAGCACTTATTCATGTGTTTTGTTGATTCTAGAAAGCTTATGATTCGGTTTGGCATGACTTGTTGATGCGCTGCATGGCAGATTTGGGTTTGCATGACAGTATGTTAACAGCAATTGTTGCCATGCATTGGCATGCCCCCTTGGTTCCGTGTGCTCAAGGTCAAACAGGCGAGCATTTTTATAGTACCCGCGGTGTCAAACAAGATGACCCACTATCGCCCCTGCTGTTTGGCTTGTTCATAGATCGTTTGGAGAAGTCGTTCGCAGAACGTCTTCCTGCATGTGGTGTTAAGATAGGTGAGCAACTGGTCAGACTTCTATTGTACGCTGATGACTTGGTCTTGTTTTCTGAGCGCCGTGTACAGCTTCAGCAGCTCTTGATTGCCTTGCGGTCGTTCTGTGCAGAATTTGATCTTGAGGTTTATGTAGCAAAGACAGAACTTGTGGTGTTTGGTAAGAAGTCATATCTAGGGGCACAGGGGTGGTGCTGTGGAGGTAAAAGTGTCATGTGAGTTCAAGTGCCTGGGAGTGGTTTTTCATGAAACTAAGGGAGTCTCGGCATCTACTAATGCTTTGGCTGGTGCTGGCAGGAGGGCAATGTGGTCAATGCTGTCCAAGTGTGGTGAAAGAGGCCTCCAAATGTGGTGAAAAAGGCCCTAGGGCTGAGTGGCGTGAGTATGAAGGTTAAATTGTTCAATAGTCTGGTGTCTCAATCCTCTGCTACTGCTCAGAAGTATGGGGTCCACTGGACATCCTTGTTGATGGCATCCTTGTTTCACCCTGGCCGTCAACAACGGCAACCACAGCAACAATTTGCTTATTTTCAGCCAAGTAACCCCTTCTCGCCTCACTGAGTATGTGAATAATATTAAACCGGTGGAGAAAGCATTAAATAATGAGGTGCAGATAGTGCAGTTCCTGTTTTTACATACTATAGCAGGTATGATTTGTGAATCTACCTTACATCACCTGTTGTTGAGAGATTTTGATTGCCATGCTGTTGAAATGGTTCATCCCTATGCTAGGGATGTCGAACAGGGTGGCCCGTGAGGCTCCAGGGCACGAGAGGCGCCATAGAAGGATGATGATGCGTGCATTGGGTCATGATCAGCAACATCAGCATGATTTTGTCCCCAGCAATAATTTGCACAAGGCTGTGATGCCGCATCTTGTCACTGGTTAGTGACAACTGGCAGCTAGCACGTCACCCCCCAACTGCGTCCAGTACAGATCTCTGGTGCTTTCCAATTGAGGGCTTTCTTGGGGTGATGCATCAGTCGTTGGCCTCTATGGCTCACTTATTATCAGAGATCCTGCGCCAGCAACTAGATAATGTCACTGGAGCTTTGTCTGATATTCAACTTGTGCGGGGGGTAGATGCTGCCCCTTCTAATCCAGTGCTTTAATTCGTCGCTTCATCAGAAGTGGTATGATTCAGATGATAACCCCAGGCTTGCACCCTCATTGAATGTCACCTTTAGCACTGCTAAGACTGAGAGTGACTTACAAGAACTGGTTTGCTTCTGCCCCGTTCCGGGACCTTGACATGGCTGCAGTTTCCTCCTGGATGCATGAGGTGCCTGACCTGTCTGTGAGTGATCATCCAGATCATGTGAGTAGCTTGCTTAGATTCAGACTGGCTGCTCATGATTTGCAAATATGTGCAGGATGATGGCAATGTCAGGCTGGGGCCCAACGTGTTTGTTGTAGATGTTCTCAAGAGGCGGTTGAGGATGAGTTTCATGTAGGGTTTGAATGCCCCTATGATAACTCACTGCGGCAGACATATGCAGAACTGTTTTCAGCTTTTGGAGGGTTGTAGTACAACTGCCCTGCCTATTGGAGATAATTTGTCCTTGTTAATGCACCAGAAGCCTAGACTACTTGCATATTTCTGCATGCTTGTTGGCTAAAGCGCTGCAGCCCAATGGCATCTAGAGTTTGAATGCCACAAGTTGAGGCATCACCTGAAGTCTCGGATGATTTTTAGTCACTTCATAGAGAACTGGTTTGATTGTGTCAAGGAATACAATGTTGGTTTCATCCCTCATGAGCGACTCTGTTGGCTCCTCCGGGGTAATATTGAACAGTTGCTGAGTGAGTTAGGCAGTGTAGGTGTCCTGTGGTTATGGAGCAGTAGTCACTGGAGCAGTAGGTTACTATCACATAGCTGCCAGCAACAGTGTTGTAGGTTTTGTGCAGCAGAGATATGACAGCACATGCAGTCGAGGGATGATCATGAATGCATTCAGCAGCTTCTGTGTAAAAGAGATAGAGCCATGCAACATTGGTTGAGCTGGCAAATGAACTGACATGCAAGGAGCCGCCATTCAGGGACGACTGTGTGTTCTGCCAGAACACATGGCATGCTGTATCCTTCTGGTGAGCCCTTTCTTAAGGCTGCAGCCGGGGGCAGATTGTTGCTAGGCTACTGTTGTCGACCAGGAGGTGGGGGTGGAGCAGGTTGGACACCTACCAGGCTTAGCAGTCTACTATGTTCAAGAGGTATACTCAACTTGAGTTGAACCGGCCTGTTTGCGCTGCCGCATTGAATGTACCAGCAGCGTTTGCAGCAGTGTGTAGCGACTGAACCCCCTGGTGTAACAAACCCTAGAAAATGGGCCTGCTCATATACCATACCATACCATACCATACAACCTGGCCCCAGATGGGCGCCCCGGAGGAGCCAACAAAGTCGCTCATGGGGGGTATATCTCCACATCGTATTCCTCAACACAATCAAACCAATCCTCACTATGAAGTGACCAAAAATCATCCGAGACTTCAAGTGACGCCTCAACTTCTGGTATTGACACTCTAGCTGCCATTGGGCTGCAGCGCTTGAGCCAACAAGCATGCAAAAATGATGCAAGCAGTCTGGGCTTCTGACATATAGCCGTGCGTGCGCCGACCCTTTGCAGCTTAGCCTGAACAACGTTGTTCCAGCCAGGCTGACACTGCTGACTGATATAGCTCATATACATATGAGTCAGCCTGGAAGGAAGGAAGTTACCCCTTCCGTTGGTCCTCGCGAGGTCCGGGCCCGGGTGTTGGGCGGGTTACACTCATGTAACCTGCATGGCATGATGGTCTGCTGTAGCCTGCTGACCCACTCAACTAGAGGCCCACTGAGCATGGCAGGCACACCGTGAATGAAGCCGAGACAGTACTGTCTTCGACAACAAGTCGACTATAAGCCTTGCAGCAAATGAAACCGACCAAATAAAATCAGAGCCTGGTGTTGCATCTGTAGCCCACGCACTGACAAGCCACACCAGGCTGCTGTACTGCTGCAGTACATCACTGTAGCATGAACATGACAACTCTGGTCACATTCCATATGAGGAGGTGCCCTTGAGTGTTATCATGCCATTAGTCCAGTTGCATTGCTGGTAGCAGAGTTTGATCGCGTCTGCGGTGTTCAGCAGCTGCTCTGCCTCTAGTTGGTCTGTGGCCTACAAGGCAGGCAATACACTGGCTCTCCATACAGCAAAACTACTTGCAAATTGATTGGTTGAACTTAGTTCAGCTGCTCATTCCTGATCAAGGCAATTGGCGGATGTCCTGGCTAACGCCAGAGCACCTGAAGGATGCATCGCAGATTCTTCGCGGGGTAGCACTCGTGCTCGCCAGAGCTGCGGTTAATAGGTGAGTGATTGTGTAGTATTTATGTTCTACTTCAAGGGCTTGTATGTATCACAGGTGGCGGTATAACTCTTCCTTTCCACGCTCATGGCGTGCGTAATGGAGACCCCTGACAGCATTAAGCCATCATGCATGCCCACATGCTAACGCGCTTGTCTATCATCATCGTTCTTGGTGCAGTGCTGAAAGCAGAGCAGCCATAGGGCAAGCTTATGCTGCGGTCAATGCAGCAGCTGAACTAGTGGCTGCACAGGCTCAACGAGCTGCAGCCCCATTGGGTGATGAGAATCTGCAGTACTCTGTTGCATCAAATACTAACGGCCACTTTGGGCCCTTGGTAAGGTACATATACCCAGAAACAGCCTCACTGTTCAGCCGTGCACAGCCTGAGCAGCAGCAGCAGGCTTCATGGTCGAACATGCATGCTGCTGCATGGTCCAGCAGCAGTACAGGTCAAGCTGCTTGGCAACAGATGGCAGAAGGCTCGCCGGCAGCATCAACAGTTGGGCTGAGTGTTATATCACAACAGTCGCATGCTGCTCATCTCCAGGAGCCAGTGCAGCAGCAGCAGCAGCAGCAGCAGCAGCAGCAGCTTGGTATGTCTGGGATTGACACAATTCAAGAGGCTACCAGCTCTTCTACTGCTGCAATGGATCCAGTTGCAGCAGCTGTACAGCAGCAGGCAGCTATCACCCTGCAGCAGATGGTAGAGCAAGAGCAGCAGCAGCAGCAGCAAGCTTTGCAGGAGGAATCGCATCAGCAGCAGCAAGTGGTCCATGCTTTGGGTGAGACTGGAGTTCCAGGTGATGGAGTATCCGCAACAGCAATGCGATCTCCTGCAGAAGTCTCAGCAACACCGGCGGCAGCAGCAGCAGCTGGTGACATGCAGTCAGCAGCAATGGCCTTTGACACAGCCATGCAGCAGCAGCAGCAGCAAGAAGAGCAAGTAGAGTCCTGGATGTCAGGCCATGAGAGTGTAACAACAGAAGCAGGAGCAGCAGGCGCAGTAGCAACAGGAGCAGCAGCAGCAGCAGCAGGAGGTGCAGTTGGCATTGGAAAGCAGCAGCAGCAGGTGCAGCAGCAGCCAAGGAAGCAGATGCGAGAGCGAAGGTGTGTGCCGCAGACCGGCACCTGCATACCTCACTGTCCTGATCTTCCTTGCACCTATCATTTTTACAAGCTGTCACCAGTGATGTTTGCCTCAAAGGCCCCAAGGCAAATGATATGAGTTAGTCATGTCAATGTTCAAGGTGGACAGTATCCAAAGCATGGAACGCAGTGCTGTCTTCAATAACCACACTATCCCTTCTGTTGCGATTCTGTCTCAGCCGTAGGCCGTGAACAGCAGACGACTTGCTGCTTACTTATCATCAGGATTATTCAGAGTTTTTGAGCTTAAATGTACAGCATCCCTTTTTTACTGTACCTGCTACTTCTGCTGCTGGTGTCTACAGGGTCCCTTCAACTTCCATTGGCCGCGCACTGGGCTTTGCTGGCATGGGCGCCAGCCTGCTGTTTGGCTCTCTCACAGACTCGATAAGCAACGCACTCTCCGGCAGCAGCGGCAGCGGCAGCGGCAGTACCAGCAGCAGCAGCAACACTGGTAGCCAGGTCTATAGCAACTTTATAACAGAATCAAATGCAGAGCGCCTGGCGAATGCACTGTGCAGAATGCGTGGTGCTGCTCTGAAGATTGGTCAAATGCTGTCGATACAGGACGAGACAGTGCTACCCCCTCAGATCCAGTCTGCACTTGAGCGGGTCAGAGCAGGTGCTGATGTCATGCCACGCGGGCAGCTCGAGGGACAGCTGAAATCAGAGCTGGGGAAGCACTGGAGGAGCAAGGTTGCTGATTTTGGCTTTGAACCGCGCGCAGCAGCTAGTATTGGCCAGGTGCACGCTGCAACCCTGCATGATGGTCGGCAGGTGGCGATGAAGATTCAGTACCCAGGTGTGTTGGATAGACGGCTGTTCAAAGTCCTGCTTTGTGCGGCAGACGGCTGTTTGGTTCCTGCATTGCTGGGATGGTGTTTTAGACTGCAGTAGCTCAAGCCCGGCGTGCCCAATTGGCACTGCCAATGCCTCAGATGCTGTTAGGCTGTGACCCCTGCTTTCCTTCAGGTCCCCGCCAAGAGCACTTTATTTTATGCTAACACACATGAACTGCTGCTGCTGCTGCCATTGCTGTTTGATCTTTGCTCAGGTGTCGCGCGCAGTATAGAGAGTGACATTGATAACGTGATGCGGCTGATCAGCATTGCAAACATCCTGCCAAAAGGACTGTATGTAGAAAATGCAGTGAAGGTGGGTTGAACTGGGGCCGCACGATGATCCAGCAGTGGTATACAGCAGACAATGAGCTTCTGGATCACTGCTGCTGCTGCTGGTGCTGCTGGATCACTGCTGCTGCTGTGTGTGTGGGCGGGAGGGGAATCATGGAGTATGGGCATCAGCTTTCTTTCTAACAACAGCAGATCAACAAACTGTAAACGTATAAACTGCTTTGATTCACCTTGCCTATCATCTGCTTTGGTTCACCCTAGAGTGTGCAGCTGTCAAATAATCACTCAAGAGGTGGTATCAGGCTGCAGGGCCTGGTAATCAGGCTATGCTGGGCCCGATGATTGGGTTACCAGGGGCCTGATGACTGGTCCTGATGACCAGGCTGCTGTTGATTTTAAGTTTAAAGTTCAAGGAGAGGATTGATTTTGCACTCGTGTGTGTTATGTTGCAGGTGGCCAAGCGTGAGTTGGCCCTGGAGTGTGACTACACTTATGAGGCAGCAGCACAGCAGAGGTTTAGACAGCTGGTCCAGGAGGATTCTCAACTCAGACAGGTAGATGGCCTGATACCTCAATGATTTGTATATCCCAATATAAATATTGATACATACTGTATCTATTTCTTTTGGTTTTATTGTTTGAATAAAGACATAATCCTGCCATCTGCTTGCCACCACAAGTTCCCAATGAGTCGGGTAGCCACCATGTTGTGCTGCAAGCCAAGCAAATTGCAATGTTCTGCATGCTTGGTAGCTGGCCAGTTTCAAGGCTCATCAGCAGCTGCAAGTGCAGTAGCGCCTGTTCGTTGAAAAGACATGCTTGCTGTGCTTTACTGTGCTGACTGGCTGGCTCGGGCTGTTTGGGCTGTGTGTTTCAGGTGTTCTATGTGCCCGAGGTCATCCCTGAGCTGAGCAGTAAGCAGGTTCTTACTACTGAGTGGGTGAATGGAGTGGCTATTGACAAGGTGAGCATGTCAGCAGCAGCAGCAGCAACAACAGCAACAGCAACAGCAGCAGCAGCAGCGACAGCAATGCTGAAGAGCGATAAACAACACTTTTAACACTATATTGCTGCTGCCTGTCCATACTCACACTTGTTTGGGCAGTATCGCTGGTGCACTTGGTGTGTCTACAGCTGTGCAGGGTTGCAGCAGCACATTGGCAGATTAGGCATCAGATTTGTGCCAAAACAGGCAGCCATTCACTCTTGTCCTCCAAAGCAACATGCAGACCAACTAGAGATCTGCTCAGATTATTTTGGCAAGTGCTTTGGTTGCAGCTGATTTAGAGGGCTTTGAAATGCAGGTATACATTGAATACACATTTTTTTATAATGCACATACGCATGCAGCACACATAAGACACAAGTGACTTGTAAAACGGGAGTTGCACAGTGATATCAAGAATGTTTGCCAAATATGGATCGGGTTGATCAGCTGAACTAAAGGATGATGCAAAACCTTTGCAGTCTGATATCTTCTGCAAAGCCGACAATGGTCAGTATATAATAGATAGAGGCATGCAACTGATTGATATGTTATGGCAGCTGCTCTGACATGCGTTATTGTGTTTCGTAGGTTGCTCAGCTGGATCAGAACGTGAGAGACATGGTCGGCTCCTGGCTGCTGAAGCTGACGTTGAAGGAGTTGTATGATTGGAGGTTCATGCAGACAGACCCAAACTGGGGAAACTTTTTGTTTGACCAGGAGAGAGGAGTGCTCAACCTCATTGACTTTGGAGCGGCTAAAGAGTATCCCAAAGGGTGAGAAGGGCCATCGGGCTGCTTTTTGTTTGCGATGTATGTGTCGGTCTCTGCGTGTGCCCCGCCTGCTCAGGCATTCAGCTATGCTCAGGGCAGTGACAGCAGAAACCGGCTGTGCGGCTGTCATTCAGCCGCAGAAGGAGTTCCCAGCCCTTTGTTGTCCCTCCCTGGTCTTGTATCACCTCAGGTGAAGAGGCTCCTGACAACAATAAAATTGACAACCACAAAGGGACACAAGTTTATATCAGAAATTAACTGCTGTGTGTGCAGGTTTGTAGACAACTACCTGAGAATGGTCCATGCATGTGCTGAGAGAGAGAAGCAGACTGTGATTGACATGTCAGTACAACTGGGCTTCCTCACTGGTATGTGCAGTAACAGGAGTGTGCTTCAACAGGTTCAACAGATTAGGTCTGGTTTTTGCTGTAACACCCGATGCATCCCATGGAATCCATCAACATGCCATCGGATTCTGCTACCTGCTTGCCATATCGTTGTCTCGCTTCGCTGAATGCATCCACTACCTGCTAAAGATGGATTGTGATGTATATTGCCAGAGGTACAATGTTGAGGTGTGCAAGCTGAGCTGATGTTGGGCCTGTCTGCTGTGCTGCTGCAGGTGATGAGAGTGATGTGATGCTGAACGCCCACACAGAGGCTGGCTTTGTGGTGGGTCTGCCTTTTGCCACTGCTGGTATCTATGACTTTGGTGCCCACAGTGGCATGACCCCCCGAGTTGCTGAGCTGGGGTCTGTTATGTTGAAGCACAGACTGACACCGCCACCAGAGGAGAGCTACAGCTTGCACAGGTGAGCGGCTGTGAGGGGCATTATGTATGAAGAGGTCAAGGTTCAGTTGAAAGGACAGCGCAGGCAGTAGCTTGTGCAAGGGAAAGAGCTTTCCAGATCTCAGAGCGGCGTTGAGTCAGTTGATTGTGTGAGTGAAACCCTTGAATTGTATGTGATGAGTTGTATGAAGATTGCATGCTGCCCTGCATTGATTTCATTCGTTGCTGTTCTGTCTGCTGCAGGAAGCTGAGTGGGGCGTTCTTGGCCTGCATGAAGTTGCGTGCGCGTGTGCCATGCAGAGAAATCTTCATGGAAACGTACCGAAACTACAACTTTGGGGCCACCGACGATGACGAAGTCGCATCTTCTGCTATGGGATGAGTCTCCTGTGCTGCCAATGTTGTTGTGTTGTGCTGTATGCAGCCACCAGTGCTAAGTAACACAAAGAGAACCCGCTTATTTTTCCCATGTAGAGCATGGATGGTTGCCTGTGACAGCGGCCACCCAAAGTCCCATATGTCCATATGTCATCTGACCAGTGTAACACCGAGCCAAACACGCTGTTCATCCATTTTCGACGCTGCAGCGCGAATTTATTGTGAAGTGAGATTTTTTTATGAGCACCTGCCGCTTTTACAGTTCGCCGTACACGTACCCTCGCCTGTGCTGGAGAGCAGTGTGCAGCTCTTCGGCAGCAAGATTCGTAACTGCTGCACAATCATCTGTTTTAGTTGGTATCATCCCCCACAGTTGTCCCTGGGTAACCAGCTATGAAGAAAAAGGGCAGCAGACCGCCCAAAGGGCGTTCGCAGCTAGATGAGTATGCCGTGACAGACTCAGACAACGAATTGGACGATGTATTTGCTTCTGGAGCAAACCGCGTTGGCCTGACTAAAGATGTGGGAGATAATGAGGATGAAGTAGACGAGGAGGCTGTGTATGATATGGATGACGAGGTATGCACTGGAGATCGTTATACACCAAAGCCTATTCATAGTGATGTTTGGAGGCCGCTTGCATGCTGTGATCAAGCCGCAAGTTACCTGCAGACACTGTTTGCTGTTGCAGCAGCAGCCAGTGCTTGCCCTGCAACGGTCATACTGCTGAACAAAGTCTCGCCCTTGCCCATCTACCATGCTAACCGCAGCAGTATCACCATGCAGCTTACAGCGTGCTGAGCAGCACAGGCCTGCAGTGCCGCAATGTCCTTATCACAGTGGCAAGCAGCAGATGAGTGTTATTGTTTTTGTGACGGGCAATCTGCAGGACGAAGACGAAGACGATGATGATGACGATGCAGATGATGAGGACCTGCTGGAAGAAGCACTGCTTCAAGGCGGCAAAGCAGCGGAATGTACGCATTGCATTTCACTCCCCCATGCAATGCATACACTGACACCTCTGCAGGACCAACTCAGATTGTAGTAATGTCCACGTTCTTGTCATCAGTCCCCTAAACCAGGCTTATACAGACACGGCAGCTGTTGATCTCACAGCCTACAGGACAGGCCAGCAGGTCATCATCTACTTATCGTATCCTACCTCGCTCAAACGTCTGCATCACACCTCCTGACATGCTCTTGCAGTGGCCAAGCAGGCTCGCTACCTTGAGCAGAAGCTCAAACTGCAGCGGGGGGAGGATGAAAGTGAACAAGAGGATGATGATGAGGGCCCAAGCCTGAAAGAAAAGCTTTGGGGAGCCAACAAACGGGCTTATTACCAAACAGAAGAGGGAGGAGAGGTGAGCGAGGCTGTGAGTCTGTCAGACTGGCTGTGGCCTCCTCTTCAGAAGTATCGCAAAAGTTCACTAAATAAGGTACCACATGGTTGTGTCTGGTACAAGTTTGAATACACTTATCAGCTTGTGAGGTAAAGCCCGCGTGAAGCCAAGCAGCAGGCGTGTGCCATGGCCCATGTCTGGCTGAGCATGAGTCACCTGAGTGTGCAATAGTTTCATCTGCAGTGTAGCATCAACAGAACCGGCATATAGAGAGCTGAATGCAGTATCGCTAGGGTCATGTAACCCTTGTGGCTTCTTATAGTTTTCATAATTGTTTTTTTTACCCCAGGATTCAGACGAAGAGGCCCAGAAAGAGGAGGAGGCAGAAGTTAGGCGCCTCCAACAGCAGCAAGCAGCAGCACTAGCAGATGACGATTTCGATCTTCCAGCAGTAGCAGCAGCAGGCCAGCAGCAGGAGCCAACCCTGCAACAGCAAGTCGGGGCGACAGCGCCTGGCATGCAAGTCGAGGCAGTTAGCAAAGATTTAGGAGCTCTAACGTCTGAGGAGCAGCTGGCAGTGGTGATGGCTGATGCGCCGGAGCTGATGTCTTTGCTAGCAGAGCTCAAGCAGTGCCTGGATGAAGTCAGAAGCAAAGTAGGGCCACTGCTGCGCGAGGTGACTGCAGGGGGCCTTGCAACAGCAGCTGGACTCAGTTATCTGGAGGCCAAGCATCTGCTGCTGCTGCAGTACTGCATGTGCATTGTGGCATACCTGATGCTGAAAGCGGAAGGCAAATCTGTCAAGGATCATCCGGTCATTGCCAGGTGAGGCAAAGTCACCCTGGCCAACCTGGTGTTCACAACGGCAATGGGGAAGGTACTGTTGGAAAGCATGGAGGACCTGCGGCGGTTGTCCTGGTGTGCAGCCAAGTGCTGCCCAGGATGATAGTTTTTGCAGGAGTTACATATCTGCCACAGCAATCCAGCCATCAATCGCGCCCTTGCGTTCCGTCCTAGAAGCTGTTCACTATCCTCTCCCTTGGTGCCCAGAGGGTATCTATCTTGCCACCGATCGGTTGTTGTTCAAAGCGGGACTCTGAAGGTATACTCCTTTCATCTATTCTGCCAGCAACACACATTACATATGTAGAAGAGCATGAGGGTGCTGCTGTGCAGGTTGTTGTGTAGGAGTGCACAACAACCTGCACAGCAACAGCTTCCTGTTTTTTTACTGTGGACATAATTCCGTGAAAAGTAGGCTACAAAGCATTTGCTCCCCATTGCATCATCATCTTGCCTGATAATTGATATCTTGTCTACTTTGTCTGGTGGATGGTCTGTGTGTGTGGTGTCTGTTTGTTTTCTTCAGGTTGGTGCAATTGCGAGCCTACATAGAGAAGATCAGGCCAATTGACAAGCAGCTGGCGTACCAAATTGACAAGCTTCTGCGGGCAACATCTGTAGCGCAATCACAAGCCATTACAGATGCTGGTCGTGCTGAAGATGAGGACTTGGATGCAGCTGCTGCTGGTGGTGGTGCTGATGATGCTGATGCTTTGAGGTTCAGGCCCAACCCATCAGCATTAATAGCCAAGGCACCACTAGTTGGAGATGCTGCTGGTGAGTGTTATGACAGTGTTATAACTCCTTCATTGCACATCTGGCAGAACACAACTGAGTCTGCAGACGGCGAACATACGTCTCAGCTGCTGTGGTGTGTATCTTCTTCAACCATCAGACACTCTGCAAGTGTCCTTCTCCTCTTCAGTCACTGCAAAAACATGTTCGCAGATATCATACTACACTCACTTGCAACGCGCTGGTGCTGTCATACAATTGCTGCCGCCACTGTCAACAATGCTAAAACGGCGAGTAATGCTGCTGCTGTGGTGCCATGTTCAGGTCTTGACGGTGGTGCTGTTGGTGTCTACCGCCCGCCTAAGCTGAACCCCGTGGCCATGGAGGAAGACAGAGCACTCAGCAGGAAGGAGGAAAGAAAACTCAGAGAGGCACAGCGCAAAGCACAGAGAAGGTGCGGCAACAGCCTGTTACTCGTCTGGGAGCCCCTAAACACCTGTCGGCATGCTGCATTACTCATGATGGCTGATCGGCTATCTTTAGCCCAGCAGTCAGTTGCCACTTCCAGCAACAGCAGCCTCTAGCTTGACTTCTGGGGGTTGAAAGTACTTCACTGTATCAGCATAGTACAGTGAAGTGTATGTCTCTGCTTATGTCATATTGTCCTGCAGTTCTGTCATGCGTGAGATGGCTCAGGAGTTGGTGGGAGCTCCCGAGGAAGTTCGTGATGAGTTGCCCGGCTTTGACACTGCAGCAGCAGTGGCAGCAAGGCAGCGATTGGAGGCTCGCAGTGCAGCAGAGGAGGAGCTCATGTTGCGTGTGCCACTCAGCAAACAGGAGGCAAAGAAACTCAAAGCACAGAGGAGGTGAGCGTTAGACAGCAATACCCTGAGGTTGCCTGAGGTATGCGCCTATGGATGTGTTAGCAAGGTTCACTGTGTGGTATGACAACTCAGCCGTCGTCTTCAGGTACCAAAGCAGCAAAAGTGCATGAGACATGTTTTGTGGGCTGTTTAAGCTATTTGGGATATACGGCGTCTAAGTGGGACTTGCAGAGCAGGACTGGATTTACCAACGCAGGTGTTGCTTGGGACTGCGTGTTGTTGCAGGGCTGGTTTGTCGGGAGCAGGTCTCACTGATTTTGCTGATGATGTGGCGGACATTGTGGCAGCAAATGCTGCTGAAGGTGCAGGCAGGGGCAACAGCTTGGCCGAGCTGTATGGCAAGCACAAGCTCTCGCAGCGGTACGGTGCCGACTTGACAGCACAGCAGGCAAAGGTGAGAAGCTGCATGAGTCTGCTGCTTGCACAGGGGGGATGGAGTGCTGTGGCTCGTGCGTGTAGATACTTCACAGCGCAAGCATCAGGCACTACGTATGCAGTGTTTTTGTGGCCACTTTCAGGGGATGTCCTTTCGTACGCTTGCTGAACAGCAGATTTTTTGGCACAATACGGCTGTTTATACCTTTGCAGCTTCGCTCTGGTGACGAGGATATCCCTGCGCGAAAACCACTCCACGAGCGCAGAGCAGAGTTTGATGCGGTCGCAGCTCGTCGAGCCGCAGCTGGCGGCCTTTCCGACGAGGACGATGAAGGCGCTCGGGGCAGCAAAAAGCGGCGAGGAGAGCCAGCAGGTGAAGAGGATGAGTTCTATGCAGCAAGCAAGGCAGCTCGTGTAGAAGCCAAGGCAGCAAAGCGCAGCAAACATGAGGTACCGCACTTGGCGCCGCCGCTACCGGATCCCGAAGCTACCGGTCAGCGCAAGATCACCTACGAGATCGAGAAGAACAGGGGACTTACTCCTCACAGGTGGGTGATGAGTTATTGGGGAAATTGTGCATCATCACCAAGCATCCTGCACACAAGTATGCCACTGTTAAGTCAACAACATTCTGTACTAGTCCACGAGCTCCCACACAAAGAGCCCTGCCGTAGTTTGTAAATTAGGTCAACAGTGTATGCCGGAGTTCCCTACCTGTCCCTGTCATGATGTATTTCAGCTCAACTGACCTGTACAGATCCTGGGTGGTGGTATGCAGCATCACTGCCATTCAGGTTTGAGTTTGCCTTGTATATGAGATAGAGCCATGCAACATTGGGTGAGCTGGCAAATGAATTGACATGCTTGTCTGATGTGTGCTGCTGCAGGAATAAGGACCTCAAGAATCCTCGCAAGAAGCACAGAATCAAGTTCGCTCAGGCTGTGGTGCGCCGCAAGGGTCAGGTGCAGGGAGTCAAGCAGGCACCCAGTGCACCGCGTGGATATGCAGGAGAAGCCACTGGTATCAAGTCAAAGGTGGCAAAAAGTGTCAGGTTATGAGAACAGGGGCCACAGCGCTGCTAGCAGCATGTGCAGCAGAGGAAGCAGCAGCTGTGATTATACGCTTAAGACTGGCATGTGTTTGCATCTCATGCATGCTGGCCAGCTTCAAGCTTATCTGCTTTTGTGGTGATGCATGAGGGCAGTATGTCTTAGACCGTCAGGCTGCGTTCGCCAGCTGGCAACCGTTGCAAGCAAGACGGTCTTGCAGAGTCTTTGAAATGCACCACATGTTACAGGTTCATGCCATCAGTATGATTGTTTGATGAGCTGGCCTAGTGCAGCACGACGGTGTGAAAGAAATATAGCCATGCAGCAAGTTGAAATGCTATGGCAAATGCGCTGTCATGCGTTGGTGTATATTGGTTGCCCTGTTTAAACCGCCAGCTGCTTTCTTGTAGCTTCCAACATTGCACTTGCAGATGCTGCTGATGGGCGTTCACTGAAGTGCCTGCAGTGCAAGGGATCTGAGCACAGCATCAAAGTATGGTCATGGCAGACATTTGTTGAACTAACCAAAAAATGTTGTCTTACACCAACGAAATTAAGAGTGCTATGTTGCACAAATAAGTACTAGCTATGGTCTATCAGAACAGTTCTTTATCAGTACTAGCCTAGTACTCAAAAGTGCCTTTGCGCTCTTGAGCCCGGCGTTAGCTGCGATCAACGCGACAGGTAACTCGCACTGCCAGTGCATATAATGTTACGGGACAGCAAGCCTGCATTGTAGCCTGCACTGTACCCGCAGGCACAGATCGCATGTCCGCAACAGCACTCTTCCAGCTCGCCGTGCTGCTACGTGGTCGTGCCTTCCATACCGTTTATAATGGAAAGCTTCATACGAATAGACTCCTCGGATGACGAGCTTGCCCAGACGTCAACACCACCAGGAGCAAAGCGCAGAAAAACACGGCAGCTTACGCCCTGCACATACATCGACCTGACGGGCAGCAATACACCTGATCCTGGTGCAAACGACGAATGTAAAGGGCAACCCAGCGATAGCAGTGCCACCCAGACGACCCTACCGACACTGAATACAGACTGCCATGCTGTGAAAGATGCAGCTGAAGGCGCATGCATAGGTAACAGCGCAGCACAGAGAACAGAACATTAGGTTCTCACAGTGACAGCAGGAGTATCCATGCTGCCAGCTGACTTATATTGGAGGAGACGAAGCCTGGAATCACAATTCTGTCGAGCACAGTAGTCAACCTGCAATTGCAACCGTCCAGCGACCGGAGCCTATTGCAGCGGCTGAACTTTGTTTCCACAAATTTGCAGGACAGCAGCTGTCTGGAGTCGCCAACACAAGTACGCCTGCAAGTAAGCTACTGCTCTGTGTGTAGGCCACAGCAACTGACCCCTGCTAATGTCAACAGTATTGCTCGACATGATGAGGGTGATGACATATAGCAGGTTTGCTGTGAGCGGTCGTCAGTAAGGCATCGTGTACTAGCTGAGTGCGCAGCATAGTGCAAACCATATTCAGCAGCAAATACCCGGGCTACTCGCCGCAACTCTGTCATTGTGGCGTATTGGCTGCCAAACCACACACAGTCCAGTTGCAGGACCAAGAGTACTGTGGACTTCTGTTGCAGGCAGCATCAAGGTGCCTTATGGCTTTCACCAGCAAGCAACTGGCACCTTCACCTTCATCCCTCCAGACAGGAAACCGTCAAACAGGAAAGCAGTGGGTTCCCCGCAGCATGCAATTCGTCAGCCAGTTCGTGCCTTCCTCAAGTCAGGCCAGTGGAAGGCATGCCTCGACTGCCAGCCTGATAGCAATTGCGGCGGAGGGGGCTGTCAGATCGTGCGGGCCAATCTTGTGGGGAGGCTCTCTGCAAAGCGTCTGGTTTCTATGAGACAGTGTGAGGGCTGTGAGTCAGCAGGGGAGTCATACAGCTGGTTCTGTGAGCAGCTGATGGGGTCCAAAAACAGCAAACACTGCTGGGTGCATCATAGGAAAGATGTGATGCTACACCAACAGGACAGAAGTAGGCTCAACAAGAATCAGGTATGACGACAACTCATCATTCAGTCTGCAGAAGGCTTTGGTGTGCACTGCCAGTGCCACCCATTCTTTATCACAGCATGTAGACATCAGTACAAGAATTGCATTTGCACTTGTTATGGCTGCAGTTCATGTTGTTGCACGAGGGCATCTGAGAGATGCCTTAGGCTGTGTATGATGCTTGCTGGCCTGCAGCATTCTGCAATATGTCCTCACAGTTAATTGCATTCTTCCTGCTATACTTGCAGATCGCAAGAGGCGCTGCAAAGTTTGCAGCAACATCAAGTGCCTGGCAGGCATCCCAGGCCGACAGAGAGCAAGCTCTGAAGCAGTTGGTCAGCGGGAAAACCCACAAGCACTGTAGTCAGTGCAGCTTGTGGCTGCCTGTTGAAGCATTTGAGTGGAAGTGCACTGGTGCTGATAGCCTCTCTGCCTGCTGCAAAACTTGTAAGGCCCAGCGCCTGAGCTCACAGGAGTATGTCAGAATACTTCTGCATGCGAATGTCAAAAACAGGTTGCAGCGGCTGGGCCAGGGACAGCAAGAGAGTGTAACCAGCATTTGCATTCAGCAACTGCTGGGGTACTCACTGGATGATCTGGTCCAGCACTTGCAGGACAAGCTGCAGAAGGACCCGCTGCTCAAGTCTGATAAGACGCAGATGACAATGCAGGATTGGAGGTGGGTGGTTTCAACTGCATTGTGGTCTCTGATATTTGTAATCCCTCTGATTCTTCTTGATAGGGGCCGCTGCAAGGTTCTGACTGCAGTGGCAATGGCCCCTATGCAGCTGGTTAGAACGATTGTTCGTTTTGCAACACGTCCACACAGAACAGCAAGGGCATGCTGCTGACAGTATGACCTTTACACGATAAGTTGTTATGCAAAATGCTGTTGTAACAGGAGCAAAGACTGCAATGGGCAGCAGAAGAACTCTGCGGACTACTGGACTCTGGGCCACATCAAGCCCCTTCGTTTTTTTGACCTGACCAGCGTGGAGGGCATTAGAGGTTGCTGGGCCCTCGCTAACTTGCGGCCAGAGGTTGCATATTTGAACTATGCATATGGGGGCAGCATCCACTGAGACAGTCTTGGCTTGTGATCATCACACGTGTGATCAGGTGCACCTGAGGTGAGTGCTCACATCAGCAAAGCCCAATGAGTTTGTGTTGCACTCCAACTCATAATCAGGCTAGAGCATCATATTGTTGAGCTGCAGTTGTCATCAGCAGCCGACCAGCTCAGTGGTTTGTTGTTGGGTGCATGCCATTGGTCCAGGCAGTGTCTGTGGTTCAGCATTTGCTGCATGTACCAAACCTGGGACTGCTGATGTTGCCACTTGGCAAATGAAGACGATGTGCGCTGCAGTCACACCTCTGATCACGAGAGAGACGCTTCAATGACAGAGCTGCTGTTGCATAAGGGGCTCCAAGGCTGTGATGGCCATGATTGCTGTCCTGCAGGTATGTGATCTGGCCATGGATTTTTGGCGCCAAAGCAGGCTCGCCAATGTGGACTTCCGCAGCAGACTGCTGATGACACTCTCCATTGGCAGGGACTCGTAGGCAGGTGTTGCTTCTGTGGTAGGCATCGTTCAGAAATGCGAATTTTCGCCAGGGTCTGCTGAACTGGTCGACACTGTGTCCTGCAATGATGTTATGAGATTGACTTTGCGCGAACACGGTGTCCCGTGGAAGGTCACAAGTTGTGCACCTGTCTATTAAACGTATACAGATAAGTGCATTCCGGTGTCTGCTGCAGGTCAGGAATGCGCGCAGCTGCAGGATCAGATCAACAGCTCCCAGGGGCACGACGAACGTTCGTTAACGCACCTCAGCGAGCACCCTTAGCACAGTCGGATCTGACCACTTCATTCTCCACTGACAGCGTTATGAACCAACAACGAGCAGTGTTGCTGATATTCTGGGCTGTACTGTTGGGTGAGTAAGCCCTTAACTTGACAGCTAGTCGACGCCTACAGTTGCGGTTTCTTAGAGAGTTGAGTTCTTTTCTACCTTGATGCTTGCTGCTGAGTTTGGGTGTAGCTCCCAGAGATGGTTGTCAGCCACTGCCAGGTGTCAACTGTACAGTACATGTAGTCGCAGCGCGCTACTAGTGTTCTGAAATAGTTGATCTTATACGCAGTGTGGTGGAGCACTGGGAGTCCTTGCATGACTCGTTGACTGTGTTGACTGCATCTTGAAATCTGTGTGCGAATTTATCTTGCAGTACCTTGGTGCGCTTGCATCACTTTGGCATCAGAATTCCCTGAAAGCCAACAAGCCAGCCCTGGCGGCGATGCAGACCCGCCCAACCCCATGACAGCTGTTGACAATAGAGGCAAGCGAGCCTGTTGTCCAGGGAGGCATGATGCTGATGACCCAGACTGCGACTACTTCCTGACTTGCTGTTTCGATCTTGCTGAGCTGTCAATAGGAGTTGAAGTGCTTGGTGGGGTCATGCAGCCAATCATCACAACATATGAAGGGATCCCAAACCACAAGCAGGCAATGTTCACAACTGCAGTAGATGGGCAGACATCCGCTGTTATCAAGGTGTGAAGGCCTGGTATGGGGCGAATTGCAAGACCATCGGTAGCCAGACCAACAATCAGCTTTCAAGCTCACCTTGTATCGTAAGGAGTTGCTGTTAGCTGTGATTAACATCTTGAGCAAGATGCTCATGAGCAATATAACAGTAGTCACACCCATTCCCGCATTAGTAATTCTGAGGGCTGAACCCTCCTCCTACAGCGCTAGCGCTGCCTCAGCTCAATACAACTGCTACTGACAACCAGCTGCTGCTGGTTTGGGTTGACAAATGCAAGAAAGCAAGACCTCTGGTAGTGAAGTGGCGACACTTCACATCGGCTGAGCACAGTTGGGATGCCCCATGCGTCCACAAACAGTCGCAGCTACCATTTGCCCAAGTGTCATACTTTCGAAGTAACTTACACTTTCCTTGACTCTTTGCTGTTGTTTCATACTGTAGGTGTTTGCTGGGGAGTCTGAGCTCACCCAGCAGAACATGAAGCTGGGAGAGTTTTCTTTCAATGGGCTGCCAGCAAAGCCTGCAGGGATTGTGAAGGTAGGCTGTCTGATTATTCTGGCACTGATGACTGCGGCTGAATGAGCCCATGGGCCAGTGTCCGTGGCAACAAAGGCAAGTGCACTAGAAAGTGAAATCGGTGGACGCTGATCTCTTGTGTGTGCTGTCCCACAAGTTCAAGCTGCAGCTGACCCTGGAAGTTCCAGGTCAGCACTGTTCTCTGATATGGTCGACTGCACTGGTAGTAGTGCTGAGCTGCACAAGACCCTTGGGTTCAGGCTGGAAGATCTGGGTCAGCATGGGGCCCTGGGATGCTCACAAACAAGGGGAATAACTGCAGGCTTAGATGTATTCTTAGCTGGTGCATGCTCGGGGTTTGCACTTATCAGTACTACCTGCCTGCTTCCAACCTGAGGCTCAGACCTTGATGTGTTTCAGCCACCTGTTTTAACCACATCAAGGGCTCAGTCTGTTCTAGTCCAGTTTATGCTAGTTGGCTGTCTTATTCAGCCTCATGTGAGTGTGATATGCACTGTGGACAGTGAATATATCCACGCGGAACATCCCTCTGTGAGAAATCAAATTGCTGCACTGCATGTTTGTGCTGCGCCATTGCACCGCAGTTCAATGTGGAGCTGTTTGTGAACATGAAGAACATCACCATCACAGCCCAGGAGCTAAGTACAAACATCACTCAGAACCTATCACTACCATACTACCCTGGCAAGGAGTTTTACCTGGAATGGCCTCCTGAGCTCAACAGGCACTTCAACAAAGATGCTGAACCCTGCACTTCAAAAGGGGATGATGATTCAGCGTGCTGGGTGCAGCACATCGCTCACTACGCAGATAAGGCACAGAATATCATCAAGTACGGTTCACTGCATTGTAGTTCTAAGTTGGGCAGTGTTTCAGACTGGACAGCAGCTGATACCCATCTGCATAGGAACAGCAGCAATGGGAGGATATTAAAGGGCGCAATCACGCAGTTTGCAAGGCGGATGCAGAAGTTGCCTCCGGGGCTTGCAGATGGGTTAGCAACGAAGGCATCAGCAGCCATCAAGGTTGTAAATGAAGCTTATCTTGGGCTTCATAAGATGGAGAGGGAGTTGAGGAAGCAGCATGCCCAGGCAATAGGTCTAGAGGACGATTCTGCTAGCTATTACTATGGGGTTGATGCAAGCTATGGGGTTGATGACAGCACTGAGACACAGCCAGCAACAGCAATTGATTATGATGGCTACCTCAGACAGGTGAGGACTCATCATTCACCAGGTTCCAAGGTTTATGGCAACTCGTGCTCAGCATGATGTATGATAGGACCCTGCACAAGACTTCATTCTTCTGTGTTGGCGGCAACTGCCAGCACCTCCTGCAGAGTCTGTCAGCATCACTATCCCGGCAATGAGGGGCTCATACGATGACGTTTTTCAGCTTTAACTTTGCTGTGCCACAAGTTGTCATTGAGCTGTGGTCACTCAGATGGCACCACCCGAGTGAGCGTAGCAGCTCTGTGCGGTCCCTACTAGTAGTATGGAGCCACCAGCCCAATTATATAGTAGTAGTGCAACACTGTTGTACCTCAGATTTTGTGCCTGCAAGTGTAATGATCGACGCCAACACAGCTTTTCTGCCAACAGAATGCTATAGTATCTGGACCAATTGCAACAAAAACTTCTCCATACTGGACCCTCAAACATCTGTCCTTGCCTCTTGATTGTGCCATGCAGGTTGCCGACAAGGTGTTGAACGCATGCCAGCAGCTTTGTCCATACATTCATCCTTCACAGGACTCAGTCGCTGCAGTCACCACTCATACTGCATCTTCAGGCTGTGATAGTGGTGTGGCAGAGTCAGGGGCAGACGCCCACACAACACAACAGCCTCAGGGGCTCGACTCGGTACACAAGCCTACTAGGAGCAGAACACCATGCACAGCTATCAAACTGGTGGAGCCTCAAGGATTGTTAGAAGAGTTGAAGATGGTGATGGATGTGTGTGGTGATTTAGCTTATCGTCTGCAGTCCAGCGCTGAGATGACTGCACCTGCTGACTCAAAGTGATTCAACTACTCAGTCTGTGTTACAGGGAGCAGATTTCCACTGGGCTAAAGGTTCACATGCTGCATCAAGCCATCAGTGGGCTATGGGTTCACAACGCATGCCTTCTGTCAGTTCTAAAAGTATTGATTCATTCACACGTTCAAGTGCTATAAGTCCTACTTCGCAAGTAGGTCACCACGGTGGTATTGGTTCAGTCGCAGAGCCACTGAGCAGCACTGTTTGCCTGGCCCTAGGCAATAGCAGTTTAGCAGTGAAGTTGACAGCATGCTTGCTCCCATATATAATGCATTCATCGATCCTATTAATCTGAACAAGTCAGCGGTGTATCTGACAACAACACATCAGAAATGAGCCATGCGTCGGACATGAGTCATTTCGCTTCTGAACGCTAGCACGCGCCAAGCTGGAGACAAAACCCTGGCAACTGCCACAAACGGTGCAGTTCGCCTTGCAATGAATTAGAAGGCTGTTTTCACAACGCTGAACAAGCTCAAGCCCGCAACAGCCTTGGATCGTGCACGGCCCAGCGCGCAATTGTACTCCGCTTTGCCTCGCGTTAGCAGCGAAACTGCGGACAGGTAGTCTTCAACTATTAGAAGTAAGCTGTTTCAGTTCAAAGCAACAGTACACAGTTGCCACCGAGTGCAGCCGACGCAATGCTGCGACGATGCTTCCGTTGGCAGAACATAGGCGATAGCAATGCTGCACAGCCAGGCTGTTGCACTCCTTGAGAACCAATCAATATCTAAGCACACACTGGCACATAGGCCAGTAACTTGAAAGCCATGACCTGGCTGCCAAATGCTGCTGCTGCTGCTGCAGGACCATGACAGGCTTAGGTGGCCCTAGTGAGACCCCAATAGATCCAGAGACTTCATGCATAGCATGTGGAAGACAGGACAGCCCAGACACCATGCTGATCTGCGAAGACTGCCAGCAGGGGTTTCACTTGGAATGCTTTGGGCTGGCCACCATTCCAGAAGAGGATCAATGGGTCTGTGCAGGCTGCCAACCGTTGCAAGCACTGACCGTAGGCCAGCACATTGTACTAGAGATGGCCCAGACACTCTATCAGGAGGGTCCTGATCCTCACTTGAGCCAGGGACTGTTTCAAGCAACCATCCAGTCCTTGAGCAGTATCCAGCCAGGTATGTGGCGGAGGGCTGAGTTGCTGGTTGAGGACTGCCTGTCTCCAACAGCTTGACATTCTGCAGTTCCAGCAAGTTCAGACGCCTTCAGCGGGTCCCAAAGAACACCCTTCAAGTAGCAAGCCAACTCTACAAGCAGACCAGCTCGCAGCTGAGTTCCGTAGTCCTTGCCAGCAGCCGCTGGGGCATGTTTGGGGGCCCAGCAGCAGCAGCAGGCAGAGCCACGGAAGCCTGGTTTGCAGGGCCTGGTGCCGTGCAGCAAGCACTTGCAGCCCTGAAGCAGCCCCCTAAACAATCCTACCTGTTGACAAACAGCAAACACAAAGCAGGCAGCAGGGTTAGGGCAAGCTCCAGCACAGATAGTCCAGGGCAAATGCAACAGTGCACCTTGCAGTCACAGTCACAGGAACAGCAGCGGCAAACCCACAGCCTTGGTGTAGGTTCCATGACTGAGCAGGGCAATCTGGAAACAGCCACAGCAGCAGCACCTGTAGCCAAGGGTGCTGCAGGAATACTGGCTGTCCACACTGATGATAGGCAGGGTGATGAATTGTACCCAACAAAGACACCTGGAGCAACACAACAGCCACCAAACCAGATGTTCCCCACAACAGGGCCAGTTGCAAAAGCGTACCAGCCCCCCTACCAACCATTGCCCACAACAGTACCAACTGCACAAGCATACCATCCACCCAACCATATGTTGCCCACAACAGGACCAATTGCACAAGCATATCCACCACCCAACCAGCTACTGCCCACAGCTGGACCAACTGCACAAGCATACCCACTGCCCAACCAGCTGTTGCCCACAGCTGGACCACCTGCATACCCATATCACCCCTGGCATGTCAGACCATCCTCAGAAGGATACCCAGTTCCCCATCAGCCGGGCCCAGCTTACCCACACTGGCAGTATGGCTACGGTTTTCAGCACAGCAGCAGCTATCCCCTTCACCCCTACCCACCTTACTACTTGCCACCCATGCCCATCTACCCTTGGGGTTGGCCACCGCCACCACCACCTGGATATGGCAGCAGCAGTGCAACAGGTCCAGCTGGGATGTCAGGCTGGCCTGAATTCAGTCAGCGGCAACAGATGGCAACAGAGGCTGCTGCTGCTGGGCCCGCACTGCAGCAGCCTGCGCCAAGAAAAGTCAGGCAGAAGCCAAGGCGGCATGTGGTGGAAGAGGCAGAGCAGGTATCAGATGCATACTCAAGCGATGAAGACTGGTTGGCTGAGCAGCCAAACCCATCCAGCAAGGCCAGGTTGCAAGTGCAGAGGGTGGTGTACAAGGTAGGCAAGCAAGAAGACATCAAAGCTCTGGCTTATAGTCCTTGATACTTGTGCAGCTAGCAGTGGTGCCTGCCACCCGCTGCTGTGAGAAACAGCAGTGACACCTACCTGCATCCCACCAGGAGTATATAGATGATCATTAGACCAAGTCCTTTCATGCCATTGCACAGGTGCTTCCAACACCAAGAGTCAGGGGCTCAAGGATGCGGGTGAACCCTACTCTAGTCAAGCAGCAGGCCCGCAAAGTCTGTGCTTCTGGGGTGCCGCTGTGGCGCCACATGGTGACTGTTGCCACTGCGGCAACAGGGCAGGGGGGTAGCAGCAGCAGCAGCAGCAGCAGCAACAGAGTCAGCTTGACACCCTCACAGGTCAAGCTGGGTCTGGCAGAGTTTGCTGCCAAGGATCCCACCTTCAAGGCGTACCTAGAGGCGCCAGAGAACAAAAACCTCCCACGGCACATCCAGACCTTGCTGATGCTGCTGACGCCAACTGATGACCCTCTCACCATAGAGGCCGACATAGTGACCAGCAGGTGGGCCATTGCCTGCTCAACACAGATCTGGCGAGCTGGCCGAACAACTCCTGCACTGCTAGTACTGCCTGCCCAGGCATGACTCCCTGGACTGCGGTACCTTCAGCTAGACCCACCTACTACTCACCCAGCATCTCTCATGGCCTTTGGCGCAGGGTCCTTGGGATTGTCATGCAGGGCAAGCGGTCCACCAGCCTCAACAACATGCTGTCAGCGGCCCGCTCAGCTTTCAGGTTGCTGTTTGGCAGATGCCTGCTCCCAGGTGAGACTCCTGCAGCAGCAGGACCGTGCAAGGCACTCATATCTATGAACAGGCATGAGATACAAGCGGCTGTTGGCCACCCCTCACACCTCCCTATGTGATCACTTCAGTGTTGCTGCTGAATGTCTACTGTGCACACACAAAGCTCACAGCTCAGCTAATGTGGCGGCCTGTTGCAGGAATCGAGTGCCCACCTGCCACCGTGAGGGTCAACAGTGAGACACTTCGCATACACCTGCAGTCCCCGCTGCCAGACGGCGCTGTGACAGAATTTGGCCGTGCCCTGCAGACCAGAAGCAGCCTGGCAAGAGAGCCACAGGGGTTCATCAGGACATTTGAGGCACTGCAGTTGCACCTCCTGTGGGCCTGGAAGCAGCTGCTCTCAGGGCTAGCAGATCTGAGGAAATGGTGAGCGCATGTGGGCAGCAAGCACTGCCAGTCAGCCCACAGGGCCTGCACCCATAACACGTTTGCTGCTGGCAGTGTGGTGACTGCAACAAGTTGCCCACTCCTGCACATGACCGGGTTCGGTTGAGTATATTGAGTAGGTTGAGTATTGGGTTTCTGACACCAATACTCAAGAAATAGCTCACAAATCCGGTCTAAAAGGTCACTTTGAGTATTGAGTACATGATATATGGTAAGAGCATATATAGGAGGAGCGTCTTTGCCGAAAAAAAAATATTGTTGTGGCCGCCCACAGGGGGGCTGAAAGGGGGGTATTCAGCAACTCAATTACTCAAAGTGGTGGTGCCCTCAGTGTTGGCCCTGACACCCCACAGGCGGCCCTGTTGATTCCTGAAGCGGCTGAGCCAACCCCGGAACCTGTTTGGAGTCGGTGATTGCACAAGGCAGGCATACCCTAGCTGCCGCATCCCCATCAGTGGCTTTACATAGCTAGACCTGCCTTGGCGTAATGTGAGGTGCAGCTGAGCCCTGCCGCAGACGACAACATGGTTCCCATCACCCTCTGCTGCTGCACCTGCTGCTGTTGCCCAGGGGCGCACCTGACTTCATCCCCTCCAGAGCCCTTGACCAGATCAACCGGTGGACAATGGTGATCCAAGCATTTGCAAATACTCCTCTAGATGCTGCTCCCGGCCCCCTGCTGCCCCTAGATTTTACAGACTATTGTAGATTTTCCCGACAAAAACTTAAAGTGCATTTTGAGGCAACATAAATGGATTGGGCGGCCGAGAAGAGGATTTTACCGCCATTCTGAGTCCCGGCCGTAGATATTACCGTCGTATTGTGCACTGGGGCGCTTTGCGGGGCGATTGTACCGACGGTATCCACTTGGTATACAATTTGGTGACCATGTGGTCATCCTAGGTTGGCTACTGGCCATGTTCTGAAGTCAGCATAAGGCCATAACCTCTGCTTTCTCAATTGATAGGGCATTGACCAGACATCTGGCACTGCCAATATATTGTCATGTAACCACAAGGTTCTTACAGTGAAGTAAAGCATTCTCAAGACTTGTATTTGGGCCAGAAACAGCTAAGACCTACAGCAACCTTAAACCCTAGCTGTCTCCAGCTGGGCTTGTGATTAATTTTGTCTCGGTCCGCCCAATGAAATGGGGCGCGGGGCCGATGGCAGGATTGCTATGTATGGCTAATGGGTAACTTATGTATATGCGTCGGACATGAGTCTGAAAAGCCACACCAGACAACCAGGTACTCAGGTACTTGTCCGATGGTACCATGGTAACAAAATGCATCTATCGGTAGATGCATCAGACAACAACCTGGTATAGGTAGCTGAGTACCTGGTGGTCTGGTGTGGCTTTTCAGACTCATGTCCGACGCATGGCTCATTTCTGATGTGTCATTGTCAGACACCGCTGACTTGTTCAGATTAATGTCAGATGAAATTCCGATCTGCATGTCCGATATCCGATAGGAATTGAGTTGCTTTGTTGGATGTTGTCGGAAATGCAGTTCCGCCGGCATGCACTCAGATGGAATCCGATGCATGTCCGATTGAGCCCCGATATTACAGTATGTCTGAGATACACCGGAAAGCTGTCGGAAATACATTTGATACGATACTAGTTTGAATATTTTTGCTTGTCGGAGTGTGAACAGTCATTTAACAGGTACCGGTGTGTCATTTAATTTTGACATCAGACAAAATGCATCTGAACAGATCACTATGATACTCAGCCGAGCATGTGCAACCCCATGGCCATGGCCATCTTATCATATCACGTGGGTGGCCTTCCCCCCCCCCACCGCGCGGCGCATGTCACAGCACTGCATGATGCTGCTGCCACAGCATCATGGGATGCCTGGTCATTTTCGCATGGCTCTATTCCAACTTGGTAATGACTACTACGTAGTGAGCGCATACTAGTAAGGGTTCAGTACTGAACCCCTAAGTCAGGCCCCAACTTGAAGGTAATGGCCAGGGTGTATATGTGTTGCTAACATGATGCAGTGCACTGGTCATCATGACCCAGTGGGCCCTACCAGACTCCTCCGGGAGCCTCCAGACCGTCTAAGGGCCCCTAAGGACGTAACCCGTATCTGACTAGCCTAGCAAGTCTCTAAGCCCCCGTTGACCATGGTAAAGATCCAGCCTAAGGCATTGATTTCCAGCAAGTAGGCACGCAACAAAGGAGGTGCGGGAAAGTCATTTATACTTACAGACTCTTTGACGACAGAGCTGCCGGAACAGATCTATTAGATCTTATAGCCTCTCTAGAGGCTAAGACCGTCGCGGTCACCAAATTGGTGATCCGATCACCATCAAGCTCATGTCGTGACTGTAATCACAGGTTCATGGTTGATTGTCCTGCAGTTGTGCGCCACACACTTAGAATGGTTCTGACGCGGCCCATCGATGATATCATGGAGCTGCTGCACTCAGCACCACCGATTGCATCGGACGCCGGTCGGATGGGTCATTGGCCAATGGGCGGCCAATGGGCGGCCATGGGCGGGCTTCTGCGCGGCGGCAATACCAACAGATCTGTTGCTATTGGTGGTCTAGACAGCTGCAGCCAGCTGGTTGATATTTTCCATGTCGCGGCCTCGTCAGCAATGATGAACAACATCAAGCTCTAGACCCGTAATTTTATTATCTTCCTTTGAAGGGTTGCTATTGTAATCCGCCAGATCTGCGCAGGCATGCCGAATCCGTCAACGCATATGCACATGCATGCACATGTGTCCTTCGAAGGAATCCCGTTACGAGATCACCTTCGCGCAGCACGACTACTTTTACACGTTGTCCTGTGGAAGGTCGCAAGCTGTGCACTTGTCTGGTGAACATGTGTACTTTTGCGTAGTATCGCTCTCCATACGTGCATATCACGATATACTGTTGATCAACAATTGCTGCCGGCGCCGGTTGTCAAAGGGCACGCGCACTCAGCGCTAGCGCATGTGTTGAAGCAAGACTCGAGTTTGAAACGCTCTAGAGCTCTCATGATCAGGGCTCCAGAGGCACGGCGAAGCGGTTGCAGCGAAAGCAACAGCACCACAGTCGCGTTTTACTGCTTCGAAGCAGTAAGCTTGAGCTTAAGAAGCTTCGTCGACAGTGATATGAAGCACCAACGAGTAACAGCTCCGACTTCCTGGGCTGTACAGGTACCTGTACTGTTAGGAGAGTGAGACGTGCCCACGGGCTTCCACGTGAAAGGAGTCCTTAGCCACTCAATATTGCTCGCAAATGCCATTCGGTCAGTGACCGTCAGCGACTGCCAGGTGCCACCAAGAGCAGGACTACACTAGTGCTATCACTGCAATTGTGTTGCAACACCGTGTAATACATGTTAGTCACCAGCACATATTGGTCTAAACCGATAGATTCACCACGGTCACCACGGTGGAGCACTAGAACTTTTCTGTTGACTGGATCAGATGTTTTGTGTGTGTCCTCTTCTTGCACTTCCTGCAGTGTACTGTGTGCTTGCACCACTCTGACAGCCAGGCTTTCTGAGAGCCAACATCAAACGTATGCTAGGAGCACTGCAGATCCACTGGGCCAGATGGCACCTGAACGCATGATGGCCGCCAATGGTACAAGGAAAACGGGCTGCTGTCCAGGGAGGCATGATGCGGATGACCCAGACTGCCAACCTTTTGCTTATTGCTGTTTTAACATTGCTGAGTTGTCAATTGGAGTAGAAGTGCTTGGCGGGGTCATGCAGCCTATCATCCCAAGGAACACAAACAGCTCCAGACTGGATTACCTGAGCCAGCACTACTGGTAGCGGGGCACTGATGCTCTCAGACGTGGCCCACGTCAAGCCTTGACCGGCCCGAAACTAGTAGTTCCACTTGCAGCCTGAAATAGACCTGGCTGATGTTTGGGCTCACTAAGCCTACTTAAAGTAGCTACCTGCTCGCTTTCCAAGTGCGAGTATTATCAGGCCTTAGTGTGCTGCAACCACCTGTCGACTGTGTCACGGCCTATATACCCCTTGACATGCTAGTATGTGCTATGTGTCGCACATACGCTAGTAGCTCACTGCTGCACCCGGTTTTGCCATCTGTGCTGCAGCTGTCAGTGGGGGTGATGGTTTACCACCAGAACATTACCATCACAGCCCAGGAGTTGTCTACAAACCTTACTACAAACTGCTCATTACCATACTACCCTGGCAGGGAGTACTTTATTGGCTGGCACAGCTCAACAGGCACTTCAGCAAAGACATTAAATTTTGCACTTCACAGGGAACTGATGGTTCAGCTTGCTGGGTGCAGCATATCACTCACTATGCAGATAAGGCACAGAATCTCCACAAGTTTGATTCACTCCGTTGTGATCATACGTTAGGCAGTGTTACAGGGTGGACAGCAGCTGATGGTCATCTGCATAGATACAGCAGCCATGAGAAGAAATTCTCTTCCTTGCCAAAGGCCGCTGGTGCAGTCACGCAGTTTGCAAGGCGGATGCAGAAGTGGCCTTCAAGAATTGCAGATAAGGCAGTTCTGAAGGCATCAGCAGCAATCAAGGTTGTAGATGAAGCTAGTCTAGGACTTGGTCAGATGTTGAGCATCTTGAGGAAGCAGCATGGCCTCTCTTGGATCCAGGCAACAGGTCTGGAAGACGGTTATGCAAGCTATGGGCTTGGTGCAAGGTATGGGGTTGATGACAGCACTGAGAGACAGCCGGCAACAGCAATTACTTATGATGACTACCTCAAACAGGTGAGGACTCATAGCTTATAAGGTAATTACCAGGTTCCAAGTGCCAGCATTCTCTGCAGAATCAGTCAGCATCTACTGTTCAACATTAAGGGCCTCGAGGTCAGACTCTGAATCCATTGGATGGATTTTAGCTTTGACTTTGCTGCCAGCCGGCCACAACCGTTGAGAACAGGACATGTCCTGTACAGTGTCCTGTCATTGAGCTGTGGTGACTCAGATGGCTCCATGCGAGTGAACTTAGTACTACTGAGCACTGTGCGATCCAACTGCACTGCTAGTAGGCTGCCGTAGCTAGTAGGCTACCATACTACTGAGGGGTAGTATGGAGCCACCAACTTGGCATGTTGTACAGCAGTAGTGCAACTCTTTTGTACTGGAGATTTTATGCCATAAGGGTTTCTGCATAGCATGTAGGCTACTAGCCTGCAGTGACTGCAGCTTGGCACTCAACAGCTGAGTGATCAACGCTAACACAACTGTTCTGCAACCGTCAGAATGCTATGGTACGTATGTATACATGGCGCAGGACCAACTTTTCAGAAGCATATCTGTTCCAGGCCCCCTGACACCTGTTCTTGCCTCTTTATTGTGCCTTCCAGGTTGCTGACTTGTTTGTAGTACAAGGTGATGTACGCATGCCAGCAGCTGTGTCCATATAATCACCCTTCAGGGGACTCGGTCGCTGCAGTCACCACTCATACTGCATCTGCAGGCTGTAATGTCAGTACGGCAGAAACAGAGGCAGGGGGCCAGACAACGCAACGGCCGCAGGGGCTTGACTCAGTTCACAAGCCTCCTAGGAGCCTCCTAGGAGCAGAACACCATGCACAGCTATCAAAATAGTGGAGCCTCAGGGATCAGAAGAGTTGAAGATGGTGATGGATGTGTGCCGTAATGTAGCGTACCGTTTGAAGTCCAGCCTGTGACTGAGATGGCTGACCTGTTGACTCAAAGTGATTCGACTTGAATCACACTCAGGTTGAGCCTCTTGTTGGCAACAACCACCGAGTTACTGACAGCATGTGCATTCCCCCATTGGATGCTGTCAGCAGCTGACTCAGCACTGCTGACTTAGGCTGCTAAGCTGCTGGCTTAGCCTCAGACTACATTGGCAATGTAGTGAGGGCCGCTGGCACCATATGGCTATTGCACCAGGGCACATACGGTATTGCTGCCAGCCGCTCGGCAGTGTGTGCGTCACGTCAGTAACTTGTCAAGCAAGCGGCTCATGTTTGATTTGAGTCCAGGCTATGGGCACCTCCTTCAGTTCAAGTGAATACAATACTATGCGGTACTGTGTGCCACACAGCAAGGTGACTGTATTACACCCACGCCAAGGGTTGGTCCTGGGCCGACACAATCTAGGCTCTCATTATTTCAAGTGATTGAAGTACTGCTGGGCCCATCGATGCTGTCGCGCTGTCTGAAAGAGATTGAGCCATATATGGCTGCCAGCCATATACGATGTATATACAGCATGATGAGATGCGCTGGCACTTGATCGGGATTTGGGTCCCGCCGGCTGGTCTACCGGGTAAGCACAGAGAGGTGCAATTCCTCGCGGTGGTATAGAAGACTCCACCGACCTTGGGCACCCTCCGCGAAAGAGGGGTTTTGCCCTTGGAGTGCTGTGCGATCCTGATAGCTCAGTTGGTTTGCATGGGCAGGGCCTTACGGCCGGAATCGCCCTTTCATTCCTTCCTTCCTTCCGGCCAGCTGAATGGCATGAAGGCATCCCATGCAGGACCTCTGTCGTTTTGTGTCTATCTGATTGAATCTTCATCAGGATGCCAGCAGTGTGTGTGGGGCACATGTCACATGATTATGTTGATTCCAGGCTCAACCTGGACGGTCCATTGACCCATTGCTATCACCACAGATACTGCTGCACAAGATTGACGCAAAAGCAGTTGCCCGCTCAGCTTTACCATAATGATGGTTATTGGCAAAGGGTTTGCAGCTACAGCACTGGCAGGACTTCCTGCCATCAAGCCTGCGCCTGCAACTCGCACAGTCAATCCAACCATCGACTAGCACTCGATTCTGTGCACAACATAATCCCTACTTGTAGCAAGGCACAATGCACGAAGATTTTGGTTGCAAGTGTGCACACAGGTACTCTCAATGAGCATGCAAGTGTGCACACATATGCACAATACGACCACCACTATTACTGTCATAAAAACGTAACCCACTCCTAAGCACCACAGACATACAAGCAAGACTTCAAGGCAACCATGCGGCACAAGTACAGCAGGACTTGGCTTGTAAGCACAAAGGGAAGCAAAGCGACTTAGAAGTCGCTGAACCTTTAGATGACAACACTCACACATCGAGAAAGGCTCAGACCCGAGCCTGGGTTTGCAGGCGCTGAAGAATGAATACAGCCTGCAGCAGCGCTGCTAGCCTGGAGCTAGTCAAGACTGTCACAATGGTACAACATCTTGTCTAAGACGCTTGGCAATTGCTACCATGAACTCCCAGGAGCCTAGCCATATGCACAGCAGACTGTATTTGCCTTGTATAACACACACATGCGACCACCTGGCAAGTTCATAACACAATGAACAGCTGCCCAAAACAGACACATAACAAAGGTGCAATACAAGTGTGATGCATTCCGCACTCAAGACTGGCTACGATGGTATGAACTCAACCACTGCAGTAGTTACTGCACCACCGGCAGCCATGCTCGAATCACGCACAAACAGAATTCAACAACCATTGTCATGAACACCATCCAGGAAAACAATCACATGATCACCAACACAACGCCCCCAGGAGTACTTGCGTGCCTGACAGCAGTTGATTCATGCCTGGAAGCATACACAAGGGCACGCAAGCACGACAATAAGGTACATCAGATGGCCTTGGGATGGCAATGACTGCACCCCCCATCTTTGATGCTACAACTGCTGTAGCATCAACTTGGCCCAAAGCCATGCTGGTTTGAGGTTGCATTACTACAGGGTTTGCCTGTCCTGTAGGTAGACCACTGGTGGTTGGTAGATCTGCTGATAGTGTACATCCAGCGACCTAAAGTCTCTTACTTGAACACCAAGTGCTTGATTGGAGACAAAATGCCCCCTACAACAGCCCAAGTCAACAACCAATACAAACAGAGAGTTAGCAGATGAGCTCCGAGCTCTGGCTGACCACAGACAATGCACTACTCACACATCCCTACATACACGTTTCTGTGTAGTAGGCCATCAACAGGTGGCATCTCAAGGGATGTGAACAAATTGACATCACACGATGGATGTGCATTTACATGCTCCACACACTCAGTTAAACAACATAAGAATCCAGAGTTTTACAGCCAGCGTACCAGCCGAATCCCAGAGCAGACCAACTAGCTGCAGCCAATGACAAAGGAGGTCTTATCAAGCCATCCTTGATTGATGGAGCCAGCGGATTGTACAAGAAATGTTGGGAGGCAGAGGAGAACATGATGTGCATGTCATGCAGCACTGCTTCTTGTTGTCAACCAACACCTGTATGTTGCACAAGTAGTGCAGAAGCAAGCACCATTGACAAGACACACAGAACTCAATGATATGCAAGAATAATGACACAGCAGTAGTCCTGTAGCAGCTTATGACCTGTGAGAAAGCCAGTGCTACACAATAACAGACCATATGCCCTAGTATTTAGGTATGTCAAGAGCACACCATCACCAAGTTCTTGCCCGTTTGGGAGAGTTTGAAGTAAGAAAGCCAGCAACGACTAGTTAATTACTCGGAAAAGCAGACTGCCATCAAGTGCTGAACTGCCACATGCTGCGCCCTCTGCTTGCCTGACAGTCACCAGCCATTGGTGTTTCAGATGACTGGTGCACTTCCTAAGCAAGGGACATATAACTGCGCACAGTGGAGCAGACATGCTGCACAACTGGTCAAAGCACAGAGAGCATCAGACTCTTGTTTAGACCTAACAGCTGCTCACAGCTGCTCACATTCCGGCACTTTGAGTCTGATACAACAACAAAGAGTTTTTGCCTTCAACCACCTGCTGCCATAGCCCAAAGCACGTGTCTGTCACTGCAAGTTGCCATTCAAAAAACACTTCAGTTGTCTCATCTACGATGCTGGCACTGAGACAGGGCTAGGCTGTCCATGTGCACATGACAACATGGGACACACAGAACCAGGCAGCAATGGTTCAGGTACCTGTGTGCTGTGAACATGCACACTACTACACTGCACACAAAGGTTCTGAAACAAACAACTAAACAGTCAAAGCCCTGTAGCGCATCTCTCACTGCACCTGCTGGCGCTTCTTCCCCTCTGACACTCCCGAACAACCCGCCAGCAACTCCCCCTGTACTCTGCACTCCACTTGCTAACGCACTCCAGCGCACAACCAAGTCACCAAATCGTACTTACAGGCTTCTTCACAGCTGACCAAACCTTGGTCGCCACAGTGGTTCAATTCCTCAGCAACCAATTATACAGCTGCTCTTGCACGACAGACATGTCAGCGGTTGACAAGGCGCTCGAAGTCCTCACCACTCCCACTCCCACTCACCGCTGCCTCCCACTCCTGGTCCCACTCCAGCCTCCTTGACAGCAGCAACTGCTGCAGCAGCTTCAGCCGCCTCTGCAGCGGCCAGGGCCTTTGCTCGCTGTCTCCCTGCTGATGACGCAGCACTTGGCGCTGCTCCTTCACGAGCAAAGCAACATCGTGCCATGATCTGCGGACGTGACTGCACCACTGCAAAACGGCCATCCAGCCAGACACCCTCAATGTCTTGTGGCGTGCCGTCAAATGCCGACTCCACGGCGTAGCCGAGTTCTACTAGCCCGTCTAGCAGCTGCTGCCTGAATGGTGCGTCCCAGTGGAGTGGCTCCTGGGCATAGTCAGGGAAGGCGGGCACCAGGGGACTGACGGGAATGCTGCAAGGAGACAATGAGCAACCAGGCAGCAAAAAATAACATTTGAGATTTCACAGTCCCTCGCTTGAGCAGCGTCAGCTAGGAAAGACCATGGACTGTTCTCATGATGTCCCTGCCTTTGAGACTGCTGATGAGGGACCTTGTGGTTGATGCCAGAGGCGGGGCGATGAATACAGCTGGCAATGTGTAGTATACCCAACAAGGAAGTCATTTGGTAATTATCAATCATCATCACCAGTATGCTGGACCCCCTGATGATATTTATTCCCAACCACTTCACTCCAAGTGCTCCCACTACCATGGTAGCGTCTGACCCACACGTAGCATCCTGCTTTTATTTGACAATGCAAAGCTCACTCATGATCAATGAGGCTGCTGCCCTGTACCTGTCATAAAGGCCAGCTCCAGCATATCCAGCCAGGTCCTCCCCATTGGTATCACTCCTAGCGATGAGCGTCCCTTGCTCGGGGGCAAACAGGCCCTGTCTCTTGCTGGGCAATGCCAGCAGCTGCATGTCTGAGCCATCTGGTCGGTCAGAGAATGCCAGAGGTCTGCCAGGGTGGTTGCCAACCAGGGCTTCACCCAAACCGCAGACCAGCTCTCCATACATCTCTCCACGGGCACCACTGAATGGTGAAGCTGTGTGGAGGACGAAGGCATACTCGCCAGGCAGCACCTGAAAGCCAGTGCACATCAAACTTCAGAAGTGATAATGCCATTTCAAAGCGATGTGCAGCCACCATACATGCCGCCTGAGTTGAGCCAGTCGAGCCATCCTAAGGAGCTGCTAGTACTGTCACTCTGACACACCACATGGAACCACTGTACAATGTTCATGTCCGCAGACTGCTACCAGGCCTTCTCTATGACGACGTCCTGCATAATCTACGGCATGATATTCATTGCTGCTGCATGGCTAACAGGTCCTGCAAGCCATCCCAGACTCTCACCTGCTGTATGAGCACTGACACCGCCAGCTGCTCCTCTGGCAGGCCAGCACTCCTCCTGCTGAGCCATGCCCGGTGATTCCACTTGCTCGCCCACACACCACAGATAGCAGACCAACAAGCAGCCCACGCTGCACACTCAGCATCATCGGGGCGCCATTCTGAACCAGAACCCACCACGACAGGAGCTTGCAGCTGCTCCTGGTGCTGCCGGCGGCTGCTTGGGGTGGTAGCTGCTGCATGGGAGGTGCTGGTGCTGATGTTGCTGCTAATGGTGTGTGCTGGTGCGGCAGCTGCAGCATCGGTGGAGGCTGAGGGTGACTCGAGGGTGCCAGAAAGAAGGCCGGCCTTCAGAAGAGCCTCATACACCAACTGCAGAGCACAAGAACCAGTAGACAGTATTAGCAGCAGGCACACCAACACAGCAACGGCCTCTACACATTTCTCTCTGCAGTCCGAGGACCTGGCAGACACAGCTATGCTCAGAAACTACAAGCTGTTGCACAAGGGAGGTGATGGCAGCTGAAAACACGATCAATCACCTCCGTCATACGCCGACAAGGATACAATGTTAAGAATACCACACAAACCTGTTGCATTCCAGTAGGAGGCTTCAGCTGAGAAGACACCAACTCCCTGGCCCTCGTCAGCAAGGCCACAGCACCTGCTGCATCCCTGTTGCCACTGCTGCTGTTCTTGCCATTGCCATTGCTGCTGCTGAATGCCCTGGCTGCTGCTTCCAGCTGCTGCTCAATGTGTAGCAGCTCCTCAGCCACGTCTGCATTGACGGCATCTGCCAGCACTGCTTCAAACGTGCCGAAAGGCAGTGCTATGGACCTTGGAACCAGAATCCATTCTGGCACCTTTGACTTCAGCTTGGCAAGGTTGCAAGCTTTAGCCCCAACAACTTCCGGGTGGAAGTCGCTTTCCTGCAAGACCTTGATGAATGCTGTGCCCTGTGCCCTAGCGAGGCTGCGCCAGCTGGCACCAGGCAGCTGTCGGGGCTCAGCAGGGAGGGGTGGTGGTCTGTTGTTGTTCAGGGTTGTGCGTGTTGTGCTTCTTGCTGCTGCTGTTGATATGTCTGCTGGGTCTGCTGGTGCTGCAATGACATCGCCTGAACTGGCAACAGACAGACTGACCTTCTGGCCCTGCATGACATTTTGCACACAGCAACAGAGTTATGATGCACACACAAGGCCTAACAGCTGGTCCTCAAGTGATCACACTGCTTGCTGTCATGCAGAAGATCAATCTGGCGTAGAGCAGTGATGTGCCTTACCCCATACCATTTGCTGACAAGTCAATGCATGTGTTGCTGCCACAAGCATTGGAGAGGCCCTAGATGTCATACTCCCACCACACTTTTAGTGTGACATACAAGGCTACAACACTTTCATGTCTTTGGCCGCTCACCAACAGTTCCACAAGATGCTTCCACTCTTCTTCATCAGAGCAGCCAGCCAGCAACACCTCCTGCGTCCTTGCCCTGATGGCCACATGACTCAGCACATCCGTACTGCTGCGTGTTAGCAGCGCCACCACACCATCTGGGATGTCCTCCATACCCCCAAGCGTCTGTGCTAGCACAACTGTGGGCTTGTCAAAGGCGATGCCTTGGACGCCCAAGAGGTTTGGCAGCAATACAACTTCACCAGTTGCACTGGGCACCTGACTTACCACCTGCATTGCAGGACAGTGCACTGCATCCTTGATAACTGCATGCACCCACGTCTCAATAGTAGTGACAATTTCCTACTATGCGGGCATGCGGCAGCTGGCTCTCCCTTTGTAGTTCATGAAACGGGCAATACCATGCATTTATCACAACTGCATACACTTGTTACCTTGAGGGCTGTGACGACTGATTTTCATGCAGGTATGCAACAGCTGACAACACCTGTTTCTACAAAAAAAGTTTATAGTCAAGCACCGCAAAGAAGCTGCGGCAAGAGTTCCATTCGCATCTTGTGCATACCAAACGACCTGGAGCATGCTGCACCTGCTAGCCTACCTGCCAGCTGCTTGCGCCTGCAGCTTCTCTCAGCCTTGGCTCAAGTTCAGCCGCCAGCAGGCTGCCCACAAACAGCGCCTGATCGCGCACAACCTCCTCGCTGAAGTTCAGGATGTGTGATTGTGGGATGCGGCAACGCAGGCCAAACAGCTCTGCATACGGCTGCAGACAGCAACAACCCACACAACAATGACAATTGATGTCGATGCCATGCATGTCATCATACAGCGACACTGGGTGCAAATTGATACTGAGCATCCATCGGCACTGGACTGATGAGGTAACAACATGATGCATACAGCAATGCTGGGCAAACTGTGACACAGGCCGATGAGTTGACAGCTGGACAGCTGAAGGATTGCATTTCAACACAAATTTCAACACAACAGGACACACACCCCGTCTGAAGCTCCAGTGCCCACCTGTACCAGGCCACAGATCTCATCTGCAAACGCGCTCAGTGCCAAAGTGACACGTCCCAAAGCAGCACTAGCAGCCAGGCACCAGGCCCTACTCCATCTGTCAGTGTGGGTTCTTACAGCCTCCCACTGAGCTGCTACAAGCTGCAGCTCATCAGAGTCGCCTGTGAGTGCTGCATTGCCAAGCACCAGCCCCATAAGCTCAACAAGATCATCACCGCTCAGAACACGCTTGTCTTGGCGCTCAATGAGCATGCGGAGCCAGCTCTCTAGGGCAATGTCGAGCAGCAGAAGGTCACGGCTGCTGCCTGGGGCCTGCAGAGGGGGTTCAGGAACAGCAACAGCAGCAGCACGCAGCAGCAGCTAGATTAGTCACGTACTATCCACCTCCAGTGAGGTGAAATCATTGTGATGCTATCTGATCATGGCGGAAAGCCACAGTCAAGTCAGCTTATGCAAATAGCAGTAGTGACAGCAGCGTCGGCATTGGCCAACAGCAGGCCACAGTGGTCAACCAGGACCGGAGTGCTGTGGTCAAGAATGTATTGCTGTCAACTGCTGTCAAATGCTGTCAAGTGCTAGAATTTTAGCTTCAGCACCGTGGACGGTGGAAGGTCTGTCCTGTCTGTTGCTGCAGCAAAGACGCAAGACAATACTTTCCCTGACCTGCCAATATGGCTTGAGGCGCCTTCGCAGTTCCAAAGTCTTGCCAGGTGCCCACCAGGCATTGCGGTTTGCCAGCAGGTCATACAAATGCCACCTGCACAGCCAGATCATGCAGCACTCCCATAGTTCAGCTCCTGCAGGCAAGACTGCTGAGGCCGTGTACGCCAGCACTGCAAACCGGTACATTCCTGCAGATGCTCCATTTGGTTGTGATCACAGAACAGCACAGCAAGAGCTGAGAGTGCGTAATGCAAGCTACAACAGCTGTTGCTTGCCTGAGGTCAGGGTCCACAAAACCCTGTGCGCATGTGAGTGCTGTGTCCAGCTCAGCGCCAGCATGGCAGGTCTTGAGCACCCAGTGGTAGTGCTGTATCGCGGGGATCAGCTGGGGAAGGTGCATGGGACAAGCTGCAGCAAAACAGAATCGTTGCAGGTAGCAGCTATTGTTATATTATAATGGCATGCAAAAAAAAACTTGGCAAAGTAATGCACTAGAAAGCAGCTGGGGTTTGCCGAGATTGTGCAGGGCAGGGACTGCTGCGCGTTGAAGCTGCAAGCAGAATTTCAACGCAGTGTGGGAAGCGATGTACAGAAAGCAGTGTAAGCAAGCACACCAACAGGACTGCTTAATGGTGATAGTGGAACTTTATTGCTACATGCATGCCTCTCAGCGAACTCTTTGCTACACTCATTTCCTTTGGAGTTATGTCGGCTTGCAAGGCTTGACACCGCAGCAATGGAGCTAGCAACAGTAAAGAGATACTGACAGACAACAAATGACACAACAATGTGCAGCAAGAGTTATCTGGCCATGCTTACACACCTACCAAAAGGGGATGATTGACTGTGCGGTGTGACAAGTAACCACACCCCATCCATTAATCAAGCAGACGAATGCAGCAACCCTATGGCACTACCGCGCTGACGTGGCGCACCCTGCTGCACCACCCTGTGACCCCACGAATAACCAGTTGAGATATGGGGTATAAGCACCTCAGGCACAGCCCTTGGCAATTTCAAACTTTCCAAAATTTCTCGAGAGCAGGTGAAAGACCCTGCATTGTGGCCTGTCCAGGCCTCATATTCTCAACATACAACCATACAAACATGCTAACCCACTGGGGTGCACACCTACTGTGACAAGCAAACACTCAACATTCATTACATGTACAGCCTGTTGTACAGCCTGTTGAACGCTTTGTCAAATCCTTTATAGGACTGAAAACCAACTCATGTTGTTGTTTGGATGCTCCATGTACTTACAACATTATTTACTTGCAACAAGCGTACATGTGCATAGACCTGTTTCACACCTGTGATGGGCTGCTCCCAGCTTTCCATCTGCTCCTGAGTCACACCATGCTCTGCCAACACCCGCCACCTGCAGCCACAGCACATTGTCTTATCATCCAGCTCACCCCTGCAGGGCCTGAGCCTTGGGATGCTGCTGAATGTGCTGCCGACTGCAACTTGCAGGAGGTATCCTTGTTGGGTTGTTTGCCCTCGTCACCAGCAAGGAACCAGAGCTATCGACCCAAAAACTTACCTTCTGCAGGTTGCACTTGTGCACTCTTGCCCAGCTGTTGCATTGAATAATGCAGCTGAGCACGCACAACTCATACAACAATATGAATCCTGTCCGTCATCGTAGCACATGATACTCACCAGTTATCATGGTTTGCTGTGTAGAGGAAGGCCAGGTACGCCTCAGCAATGATGACATCCTCTGGTGATGAGCACTGATGGATCTTCTGATGCCATTGCTCAAGGAATGGCTCATCAAGACCCTGGCAACGAGAAAACAGCATACCGTTGCACAACCAGACACAACCCCTGCCAGCTAAGTGCATGAGGCATAGCATCAACTAGGCCATTACACACTGAGCAATACAGATAGTGATGTACCCCTTGATGAAGTACAGCCAAGACGCCTCACTGCGTATGTACTACAAAACTTCAGTCATCTGGGCAACTTCACCATGCTGCGTGGCGCTGGGCTCAGACACAACTGCCCACTGTTCCCTTACCCCTCTGTTGCCCTCTTTGATTCCATGGTCCCTCATGATGTTCAGGATGCCCATCCGTATCTCATCACCATTGCCACCACCCCGGCTCATCTTGCTCAGAGCCATGCGGCTGTACATGCGCACAGCAGGGTCCTGAGCTGACCTTGCCTTCTCTGCAACACGCTCCACCACCTGCAGCACGAATGAAGCAGCAAACCTTGCCTCGCTTGCAACCTATGGGCATGTTTGTCTTCACAAGAGGTGGCCTGTGCGCAAGGAGGCTGTTACATGGGCACCTAGCATGGCCACCGTGACAGCAGCAAGCATGCAGTGCAACTGGGCGGTGTCACCATGTTATGCTAATGCTCCGCACGCATTGATCCTGACTTGCAGTCACCTGCTGCTGCGCCCAGGTGATGTCTCTGGGTTGATAGCTGAAACAGCGCTGCCAGTCCAGCAGCTTGTTACTGCTCAGGCGCAGCCAAGTGAACATAAAGGCCATGCCAGCAGCACCTGCATAGCAAGCAACAGATCAAGACAGGTGACACGCATACAGAGCCGATAGTTGCTACCTCTGAACATCTCACTCGTTCGCAATATTAATGGACTGCTGTAATGCCGGGTGCCTGCTTCTTTTGGCAGTTGAGTTCCATGGGAAAGTTTGCGTGCCCGTTGAACAATTTTCCACCTGATATGAGATGGCCCACTGCCGTCTGACACACTGTATCCATGACCCAAGCCACAAAGAGAGGCAGTGGGCCCGCACCCCTATGAGCTTACCTGCGGCTTCAGCATTATCAAGCACCTCCAACACCCTCTGCAGCCTGTGCAGCAGGCCCCAGTGCTCATAGCTGCTCTCAGCAGCCAATACACCCTCCACAACATCATTCAAACAGTTGCTACGCAGCTGCAAGCTGAAGTTAGCACCATGGTCTCTGACCCACTCATCCTGGTCCCTCTGATGCACCACAAATACCAGGCGCTCAGGACACAGGGCCTCTGGGAACACAAGCGTCACACACCAGGGAGTGTTTGCAGGAACACCAGGGTACAGGACTGCAGCAGAGGCTGCTGTAGAAGCTGTAGCCGCCTTGAAGGATGCAATATCTGTCCCTGCTGGTGCATCTGCTTCTGCTGCTGAGGGTGGCATGTTGGGCATGGTGCCCAGGGGACTGAAGGGCGTTCGCACTGCGCGCTCGCCATGCTGCAACGCATGGAATGTACAGAGAACAAGCACACAGGGTCTCATGGTCAGACAAGATGAACACTGGGAGCTTGAGAAGGCAGAGGAAGAGTAAAGACAGACCTAAGCACGATGAACAACTGTCCAACAGTCTGTGCAACTGCTTCATATTGCATCAAACTGCTGTGTTTCATCCTGATTGACTTGCCAAAACACATTCTGTGTTCTTAGGGTGTGGCTTGTCACAACAGCCATGAAGGGAGATCAGTTGAAGGAAGGCGTTTTATGGCCTCGTTGCAGCTGGGCGTGTCTTTCATGTAGCTCTCTATGTAGATGTCTGATGTAGGTGCCTGCATTCTACCAGTATGGTTGGGTTACAGACTGCTACGATGCAGGCCCTCCTACATGTTGTATCCAGGTAGAGCTACATGGCCCGCTTATTGACATCTACACGCAGAGTGTCCTACCGGGCACACCTCCCCTTGTGTGCGGCATGTAGGAGAGCCTCACCTGCTCTGTGTGTGGCGGCAGGCATGCCTTGGCAGGCAGGACCCAGTTCTCAATAGCCCAGTGGAGCACACAGTCACCACCCAGGTGGGGAGGGGCAACAACCCTGACATAGTAGCAGCCTGTGGCGGCAGCTGCAGCGACAATGTCTTCACTGCCCTGCTCCTGCTGCTGATCTCTGCTGATGACTACACTGATGCCACAGTCAAATGTTGTGGCACTGAGCTGCTGACCTGGCAGTGAGGGGGCTGCAGCACAGGCCTGCCAAGCTGTAGATGCTATCTCTGCAGGATTGATGTATTCCAGCTGTGGCTCCTGCAATTCAAATCTGTCACTTGCACTGCTGTTGCTGGAGCTGGGGCTGCTGCCACCATTGCCAATAGTAGAACTGCGACCACTGCCGTTAATGTGGCCATTGCTGTTGCCGTTGCCATTGCTGTGACCATTGCTCTTGCCGTTGCTGTGACCATTGCTGTGGCTGCCATTGTTGACTGAGATGGTATGGTACATGTGGCCATTTGCAGCTGTAGAATGAGTGTCTTCGTTGCGGCCCCACTGCTTCTTGTTCTTGCCATTTGCTGCAGGTCTTTGCAGCGGTGCAGCTAGAGATCCCTGCTTCAGCTGCTCCTCTGTGAATGCAACAGCTTCAGCTGATGCTGCAGCGACCTCACGCTTGTAGCTGCTGCTGTTGCTGTCATGACAGATGATGCTTCTGCTGCGTTGTGGGCTGTTAATGCAACCAAAGCTGTGCCGGCTGGTGCTGAAGATGCTGCCTTTGTGCTGGTAGTGCAGACTGGCAAAACAGTGAGGGCCTGCAGGATAGAAGACATTTGCCAACATATACATAGTTAGCATGCACGCCTGGATGCAACGCCACCATACATGTTACGTGTGCGACGTACTGCCCCTGCGCGGCCGACCCTGCCGGAAAAGAATCCCTGCCAAGTTGGTTGAGTGCTGCTAAGCGTTGTGCAGTCCACCGGCTTCAGCAGTCTTTACCGCATGATGCCGGTCAGGTACGATAGCAATAAGCTTGAACTAATACATGCTACACGCTACACAGCAACGTCACAGTGCATGACACGACATTCGAGAGCACGTCAATGACCGCCATTTCTGCCCACCCCTCTGTTCATGGCCATACATGATCGTTCATCACCTTTGAAACTCAATAATGAGTTCCTCGCACCAGGCTTCAACATGCCCGCTGCTTGGGGACTCCGACTGCAAGGGTGCTGACCCTATGGGATGGATGACGACCACACGTAGTAACCCTGTTTCAACTATGAAAGCTGCAAAACGCCTTGTTGAGTTGACTGATCTCCAAGAACAGTCCACACGGCAACGATCAATCAGGGCCAATGCCACTGATCTGTGTATGGGCTAGTCTGAAAGTACAAACGAGTAGTTGATGAGTTAGGGGGTTCAACAAGAGGCTTCGACAGAAGTCACGGCCACAAGGTGCACTAGGCAAACATGCGCCTCCACAGCGCGTCTGGTAACCAGACTGGGCGCAGCGTAAAGTGAGAGGTTAGGGCGCTTTTGGCCCGTGTATTTGCGCGCCTCTGACGGCAGTGCGGACAGTTACAAACATATCTCACTAGTATCCGAAGGGTTTCGCTGGGTTTCATTCCTGCGTCGCAAATAAGGTTTATCCTTCATGTTGGGTATGAAATATAAGTGAGTTGATACTGCCAAAACCCTTGCAACTGCAAACGGTCTGCAGTCGGTAGCTGCTGCTGCACACCCCTCGTTGGTTCGTGCTACACGCGGTGCCCTGCCTGCAGCTCTGCATTGCTGTCATATTGCGACACAGATGAATATCTGTATGTCAACCAGCGAAGTAACACCGCGTTTCCTAGTAGGGGACATGCGCACTGTATATGTGCAGATTCTAGCACCTGCTGACTGGACGCCCGCCACAGACATGGAGGGCTGCAACAGCACAAAACGTCATTATCGCGAGTGATGAACACCAGAGCTTACCAGAGATGCATCTGACTATCCTCTGCACTCGGTGGTCGACCAGCCTCGTCAGTTGATTATTGCAAGCTGCTCAATTGATGGTTGAAACCAACCCCCGAATTTCACACGGTGGTGACACATTGTGACAATGTTTCTAGCGTAAAAGGCTGTTCCAGGTAATACTATGTAGGAGGGCTCTGACCGGGATCAGCAGCATAAGCATGGAGCATCATCCTGGGTGCCGGCCCCCTTGCATGTCAGCTCATCCAATGTTGCATGGCTCAACCTCTTGGTCACACCACGCCTATGGCCGCCACAATGTGCAGTGTCAAAAGGACCCTCGTTGGAATAGATGTCATCGGCAAATACACAGTGGGCCTCTTAAATACATCATAATTATATGTAGTAAACGCATGATGGCGCAGCCGGCAGGTCGCTATCTTGTGCTCCTTCAGCGCACACCCCAGCATGCTGAGCGCCATGTCCTGCTGAGAAGGTATTTTCCTGCAGCCGCTGCAGCCAAACTGACTGGACACAGGTAGTCAGCGGCATACTTGCTCAGTGGCGCACCTGAGGCCACTCTGATTTGACTATCAAGTAGAACAAGCAACATGCATGCAGTTGACCAAGGGACAGCTTTGCACATCAACAGGCTTCACCACTGTCACAGTGGTGAAGCCTGTTGATGTGCAAAGCTGTCCCTTGGTCAACTGCATGCATGTTGCTTGCTGCTGCTGCCTGCAACGAGCATATGCCAAGACAATGCAGCTTCCTCATCATAACAGAGTTGTTATGGTTGTGTCAGCCAGGGAGCTGCAAGGCTGCAGTGGCAGCTGCTGGCCACAAGCCTGCTACTGCTGGACTCAGTGTGCGTTCTCATATATCAGTCCTTTGACATGGGATTGCCTGAGGAGCTCTGCACCGCTGTGTCAACCAGGGAGCCACAAGGTTGCAGTGGCAGCTGCTGGCCACAAGCCTGCTACTGCTGGACTCAGTGTGCGTTCTCATATATCAGTCCTTTGACATGGGATTGCCTGAGGAGCTCTGCACCGCTGTGTCAACCAGGGAGCCACAAGGTTGCAGTGGCAGCTGCTGGCCACAAGCCTGCTACTGCTGGACTCAGTGTGCGTTCTCATATATCAGTCCTTTGACATGGGATTGCCTGAGGAGCTCTGCACCGCTGTGTCAACCAGGGAGCCACAAGGTTGCAGTGGCAGCTGCTGGCCACAAGCCTGCTACTGCTGGACTCAGTGTGCGTTCTCATATATCAGTCCTTTGACATGGGATTGCCTGAGGAGCTCTGCACCGCTGTGTCAACCAGGGAGCCACAAGGTTGCAGTGGCAGCTGCTGGCCACAAGCCTGCTACTGCTGGACTCAGTGTGCGTTCTCATATATCAGTCCTTTGACATGGGATAGCCTGAAGAGCTCTGCACAGCTGTGTCAACCAGGGAGCCACAAGGCTGCAGTGGCAGCTGCTGGCCACAAGCCTGCTATTGCTGGACTCAGTGTGCGTTCTCATACATCAGTCCTTTGACATGGGATAGCCTGAAGAGCTCTGCACCGCTGTGGAAAGGAAACCGTTTCAGTGTCAGAGTTGCTACCTCTTCCAAAATGCGTCATATGACCCTAGGCTTGATTGGGCATGGTTCATGTGTCAGTGCTCACCTGCACGCCAATTCTATGCCACGCAGTGATGCCCCATACAACTGCTGGCAGCAGACATGAGTGACTCATATCGGCCAGTCCTGGGCAGTCGCCCAGGATTTTGCTTTAAAGCAAATTTGACAATAGGGCCTTCCTGCTGCTGCCCTGCGGCTGACGGCCACTGCACGTTCTTAAGTTTTCATCATCTGACCCCAGATCTTGGATAGCCAGTTTGACTGACCCCAGACCTTGGATAGCCAGTTTGATGTAGCCAGTCAGTGAGTGGCAGTGATTGGCCTGACAGGTCCACTGCATCAGTGACCATGCAGGTACCGGTAATGACAGCCCTGAAGGCAAGCAGTGCTGTTGAGGAAAACTCTGAAACTGCTGGAAACTCCACGGCGTCTTCACCAGTTGTTGCCGTATGCCTTCTGACATAAGCCTTGAAGGTGTTGTTGAACTGAGGAGTCAGACACAACTGCCAACTGTGTTACTGCTGCCAGGGCACTGCAGGACGCGATGGGGCTGCGCAGCTGTAATGCATCTCATTGCACTGCTCCAGTGGTGTGAGCAGTCTGATATAGTTCGCTACGCAAGATTTGAGAAGATCACTCCGTAGTGCTTCCGTTGAGTCTGGCACGAGCGCTGCAGTGCTGGCCACAGCTGAACGCGTGTCCGCGATCTGATAATTCTATTGTACACAAATAGATACGCGTGCGACAACAGGTTATAAAGCCATGGTCCGCGCAACGTCCTTGCAGAAAACTATTGCTCACGAGGAGGGGGTCTGGGCAACAGCTTGGCTCCCAGGATCCAATCAGCTGCTCACGGGTTCAGTTGATGAGACAGTCAAGCTCTGGCAGCTGCTAGACGACAAGCTAGAGTGTTCGCACACGTTCACAGGGATGGCCCTAGGGGTGATCGCAATAGACGTAGACCCAACGGGCACATACGCAGTTGCCAGCTCTTTAGACAGCACAGTCAGGATATTTGGTGTAGAAGATAAGGCTGTGAAGGGCATTATAGAGAGGCAACCAACAGAAACATGGGGAACGACCTTTGGGGAAGTGTCAGATAGGGGTACACAGATTGCAGTTGCAGGTGGCAGCAAAGGGCAAGTGTACACATACAGGGGTACAGCCGGGTCTGATGAGCCGGAACTAGAGTTGACGCTTGATCTACCACAGGTAGGCTGCTGTAAGAGCCATGGTGATCAGCAGCAGCAGTGTGCCAACCATATCATCATACCATCGTGAACAAAAGCAATGCGCACAGCTGCCGATTCGCTTCTTTCTGTCTATAGCCGAATTCATGATGGTAATACAATACTGTACGTCACTATAGGGCCGCGTGAAGGACCTCAACCTGCACAGATACAGCAGCAGCATCAACGGCCTCAAGGCTTGCTACTTTTTACAGTCTTCATGCCACAATGTACAACTATCTACAGGATAAGTTGAATCCACGTCTCAATGCTTCAACTTGTTATGACTGCTCCTGCCATTGCATGCGACTGGACCCCACCCACCTGCATGCAGCCTGGTGCTGCTGCAAAGAAAGAGCGCTTCGTGCTATGCTGTGCATTCAGCCCTGACAAGCAACTGCTGGCTGCTGGAGCAATGGATGGTACAGTAGCAGTCTGGGACATTGCAGCAGGGGGGCAGCTGCTGCACATGGCAGGACTCAAGGGCCACCATAAGCCTGTGAGGAGCTTGACCTTCACACCAGGTGTGTGGGGTGGGGTTGTGCAGTCGCAAGGGGGTCTTAGACACATTGGCCATCTCCTTGCAGATGACGTCAGCAACCCTGGTTACTGCAGCAGCCATGTTCTTAACTATCTTATTGGCGTCCCCTGTGCGGAGGAGCATGTCAGTGATGTCACTGCTCTTGCGCTGCAATGTTCTAGTGGCTGAGGTGCTTTGCATGCGCCACGTCGTATTAGCAGCATGCCAAGACCTCAAACAGCCTGATCATAAGATAATGGGGAAATAACAGAACATCAGCTGGCATTATCATAATGCATAAGTCTGCAGCATATCTTTTTCCACTGCAGTGCCATCCTGCCCAACACCCCAGGGTCCCCCCCCCCCCTCTATCTGAATCCTCAAGCTCTGCTCACAACAGTGGCATGATGGCTGTGATCTTGAGCAATATGCAGACCAGAGTGTTGAGAACGCTGCTGTTGTTGTGTACTGCCCTGCTGCAGACTCCAAGCTGCTGCTCACTGCTTGTGATGACATGCACTGTAACCTGTATGATGTGCAGCAAGGTGGCCTCATTGATGCATTCTCAGGTGAACGAATTTCTTATCCTACACTATTGTCTAAAATTTACTAGAAAACATCGCATGCATCTTATTCAGACATTCTTTGGTTTTTGAGCATGAGCATGTCATCCACTTATGTCTGCCAGACCATGCCCCTAGCATGTGACAAGTCCTTGCAGTCAAGCACTTTGTTTTGCCATGAACTTTGGTGTGCATTACAATGTGCTTATAGCAATGTAGCTCTAATCACCGCTGCTGTCAGGTATTAAAGTGTCAGTCTGGAAACCAGGCCCAAGCGTTGCAGCGTCTGAAACAGCAGCCTTTGTGACAGCAATGGTGCTTGCATGATCTATGCCTGGCCAGCATCCAGTAAAATATCCTGCATTGCTGTGCGTCATGCTGTTGCTCCTGCTGACCAGGTCATGAGTCATGGGTTCTTGATGTAGCAGTACACCCAGAAGGGTCAGTGTTTGCTACTGCCAGCAGTGATGCCAAGGTGCGGATTTATCATTTGGTCAGAAGATAGGAGTCATTGTCAACCAAACAGGTTTAGTGTGCTTGTACATCACACCACTGGTGCAGACCCATGAGACAATGGTAACACCTGCGTGCGTTAGAGCTAGAGTTGCACCCTGGAGTCATTGCCTGTCAGTCTCTAGAGTTCTGTTTTCAATATGCATACAAGGGCAGCTGCCACGCCAGTGGTGCCAGCAGTGCCTTATGCCCAGGGGAAAGTTTGTCTTCAGCTATCAGTCAACATTCTATGTGACAATCTGCAGCCATTTGCAGCCATTTGCAGCAACCAAGTTTCTCCTCTGTGGACGAAGGGTTTTGCAACTTGGTTTATACCCTTCTCCTTGTAGGTGAAACTGTGGGATCTGAGCAGTCGCAGTCTGATCCAGACTATCGCCGAGCACAGCGACCAAGTCTGGAGCGTCGCCTTCAATTCTGATGGCACCAGACTGGCCAGTGCTGGAGATGATAAGCAGCTTGTCACCTACAGCGTTGCATAAACAGCACAGTGCATGCGTACGGCTGACTCAGGATGATCCTTTCACATGCACTGGAGGTCTATCCTTCTTTTGGAGTCCTAAAGCATCGACCAGCTTCTAGTTATGGCTGTTGTATGTTTCAAAAGGAACAGCACTGGCAGTGAAGTGTACGGCTGAGTACTGGTAGCTGAAGAAGCAGTCGCCAATTACTTGCCCAATGAGGCTGAAATTGGTGTGCTGGCCAACTTGGTGGAGCCAGCAATAGCGCTGTCCCTTTCTCAAGCACCGCTTAAGAGAGGATGGTTGCTTCTACTGCAGCTGCTCGTGTGAAAGATGCTGCTTCTGCTGCTGATGTAATCACTGGGGTGGTGCCTTACTGGTGCCATCAATACGAGCCTGGTTGAGGAGGGTTTGTAACATGATTCTGAAGTCTACCTCGGAGATCACCCGGTATGTGCAGTGCCCTGACTACTGCAAGACTTGAGACTCTCAAGGCAGTAGTACTGCCAGTACAGGCTCTGCTGCACAGGCAGTACTCTCCAATGTTGCAGTTGGGCATTGCCCATTGTGCAAATGGTGGAATGTGCTACTAATATTCCGCTAATGCCCATGGCGGCAGTCTGTACACTGTAGTCTCATACAGTCCGCCAACAGATCATCATGACGGTCAGAACTGTCACAGTGGATCTGATCAGCTGGACAGGCAAGGCAGGCACAAGCAATTGCGACCTGGGTGGCACTTGCCTGCACACTTGCCATTGCATATCAGAATGCTGCATGTCTCTAACTCCAATATAACTTCATGAACGGTTTGTAGATGCATTGCAAAAGAGCTAGAGCCATGCAACGTTGGATGAGCTGGCAGATGAATTAACATGCAGTGTGTTAAATTGTGATAACCGTCATCATAGCGGTTTGATCGAATCAAAAGCAACCGCGGGTTTGAAACGTGCAATAAAGCTCGCAGGATAAATAATCAATGATGGCCTCGGCCCGGGGCGGATTGGCCCAACCAAGTTGCCAAGTTGGCAACTTAGAGCCCTTGTCAACTGTGAGACTACTTTAAAAATACGATCATCGAGGTGACTTCACTAGGTGTCTCCCATAGCACTCATGAACACTCATCAGTGAACACTCATCAGCGAACACTCCCTTGTCATTATGCTGCACCTCAGATCCTGGAAGAATTTATAGCATGTGAAAACCATGTCACCCCACTTCACACATGTTAGCTAGCACTCCTGGCGCTGCTGCTGCTGCTGCTTGTACTGCTGCCATCCACAGTCTGAAACTTCACAACCATTCCCCCACTGACAGCATGTTGCGCAGCAGCACCCTTATTCGCCCAACTGGGTATCCATGACTTGTCCATACCTGTAGGTGGCGTCCCTGGTAACAACACCCCTAAAACGCCCAAAGCAGCATCTAAACCGCCATCTAGGTATACTGCTGCCAGCAGCAGGTCCAAACACCTGCTGACGAGTTGTTTCTGAACCTTCCATTTTACCACAAAGAGGTAGCTGTTTGAGGGACACCAGGCTGCGGGGTTCAGGCCAAGCCACAGCCACATCTTGCACCTGGTGGCCAAAGCAGCAGCAGCAGCATGCAGATACGCAAGCTCAACAGCTTGCACAAGCCGCAGCCGTGCTAAAAAGATATGTTACGGGAGATGCCAAGCAGGCTGATGAGTTGAGTTCAAAAGCAAGCCCATCTCTGGGTTTGCACTTAATAGTGTGTTGTCATTTCTGGCCGGAAAGGTCAACACACCCATAAAATGCCATCCCAGAGATGACAAAGTTGCTACCTGAAGTCATAAACTTTAAGCAGTAAGTCACCCAATCGCAGTAGTCCACACCCGGAGATACACCTCCGCTCAACAGACATGCCGTGTCACTGATCAAAAATTTGTGTAAGACAAGCCGGACACTACACAATGTTGGTCGGGCAATGTTTGATAATAGCCGAGTTGATTATCATGATAATAATACAAGAGATACAAAAAACTAAAGACAGGTTATACCAAGAAAGAAGGTCAGTTGATTATTTTTTCAATTACCAAGTCATCACATGTACACACACCTGTGCCTGATGGTGGTCATGTTCACCATCTGCTTGGACATTAACTGCAGGACGTTCCTGCTGCTGCTGCTGCTAATATCACTGCTGCTGCTGCTACTGCTGGTTGGCGCACTGTCATCGCTGCCACTGCTTGAAGCTTGCTGCTGCAGCAAGACGCCGCCACCTTGGCTGCTGCTGCTGTCACTTCTTCTGGCGTTGCTGCTGCTTTGCGTGTTGTCAATGTTAGAGTTTAGTGGCTGCTCGCTGCAGTGGCAGTTGTATGCATGCTGTGCAGCAGCATATTGCAGCAGGCTGTAGCCTATGAAGTGCAACTTCTCGTCTTCTGCACTGCTGCTGCCATGCACCAGCAACAGCAAGATATACTTGCAGCAGGCCTGAAGCAGCCCCTCATCCTTGAAGTTGTACGAGCATACTGCCTGCAACTGTTGGTGTACTGCACCAGTGAAAAGTGCAGTCTGCTGCTTAGCAGTGGCTGAGTACTGCTCATCAAACTTGCTGCCCCAGGTACGGGGTTCATAGGTTGTTACCGGGTCAGCTGCTGCTGCCACTGCTGTCGCTGCTGCAACCACAGCTACTGTTGCTGGTGTTTTGTATGCTGGCTGGAGCACCTGCTGCCTCTCTCTGCTGCCCTCACAGCTGCCACTCGCTGCTGCAGTGTGAGTGTTAGTTCCCTGTCCTGCAAGCTCTGTCACTGCTGGTGCTGCTGCTGCTGCTCTGGATGCAGCAAATGCTGTTGCAACCCACGGCTGCAGCAGCTGCCGCACGGTCGTGTAGTTGCTGTCCAGCAGCAGTGCACCAATGACACCTTCAAACATCTCTGCTAGGGAGTCACTGCTCCAGGTGCCCTGATACATGCCAGTCCTGCTGCTGCTGCTGGGGGAGGAGGGGGAGGATGGGCCAGGTTGCTGCTGTTGCTGCTGCTGCTGACCGTGCTGGAGGTACTGCTGCAGGCCCCATTCTCTTGCTGTTGCTGCACAACTGGCGCGGCTCAAGATGGCTGACAGGCGCGCCGGCCACGCTCCGCTGCAGAATGAAACAAATGGTCAGTGCAACAGGGCAAAACTTATCAGGAGCAAATGAACAACAATCTGTGCAAGCGCAGGCTGAAGCAAGCGCTGGTTGTTCAAGTGATGTAGATGCCTCTGTCATTGCCTCAAGATGACAAGGGCGGTCGAATGAGCCAGCTTGTACCCATTGACAACCACCATACTTTGAAGAAATCCTGCACTAATGCTGCTTTGTGCTGTCAACCAAAGTATGTAGGCTGTGCTCAGGGACTCGAAACGGCTCCTGGCCTATCCGTTATAACTCCTGCCCTTTGGTGCTTGTTCCACCCTCACATACACTTATTTGTGAGATTAATCAGAAGACAACTGACTCAATCAGAGGTCCCTGATACCTGGCTGGATCTTCTGTGGTGCCATAGGTATGGAATGCGTGCTCGGCAAACAGCAGCCACAGGCCAGCATCACCAAGGAAGGCTAACTGCCGATATGACAGAGCAGCCTGCAAGGCACAGCATATTGATATGCCGCATTCTCCGCATGATGAGTTGGTTTACTGTTTGTCAAGATCTTCACGAGAGTACAACATGCAAGAGTGAACCTGCCGTGAGCACGTGAGACACACACTGCAAGTACTGCTGCACAGATGCAACATGAAGCTGCCTGTCGATGGCCACAATGACGGAACAAGACGACTGAAAAGACGACTGGATGACGTCAAAACCATCTGTTCACCTTGTCTGAGTTGTGAGTGCATGCCTGATCAAGTAACTGTTGACTGTTGAACTGGTAACCTAGGAATGCCTGCAACTGACGTAGACTGCAGCTGCGTGAGCTCTTGCAGACTGCATAAGCAGGCTGTAGTTCATGAAGTTGGGATGACAGCCGCTGCCGCTTGAAAGGGGCTTCATATGCCGACGAGCTGGCCTTTGGCGCGAGACTTGCTGTCTGCAGCAGCTGTGTACTCTGCAGGCGGTGTTGTCTGCTACACAGCTCACGTGGTAGGAAGCCTACATAAGTAAAATGTCAGCTCATTGCTGTCAGAAGCACATACGCTGCTGTAGCTGTCCATGCAAACGGTACTTTCGAATGCAAACAGCCCGTTACCCGTGCCGAGGCTTGGTCGCCTTGTCAGCTGTCGTTGATAGACCCCGTACCAATGTAAAGTGTCATGGTTGGTATGCTGAAAAGGGAGCCTGGGCCTGATCAGCATCGGTACTGGAGAGGGAGTTCTGCAGAAGCGAGAGGTCTGCATAGATACATTCAAGTTGCCGTATGCTTATGATCATTGTGCACTGATGAGTATACGCGCATGCCTGGTCTGCGTTGTACCTGCTTCCCGGTCTCTTCAGGTCCCAGTCTCGTGGCACTCTGAAACCCCTGCTGTGTTCTCATCCCTAATTGTTTGAGGGCTGGATTGGTATCCTTTGACTAGTCGATACGCAATGCAGGTTGCCCTGGTGACTCATTCAACACCCAACCATGCCAGGCGCTTCAGCAGCGCCCTTTTGCCACATTGCAACCCTCTGGGCACCTCTTTCACCTGCATAGGTAACACATGTCTGCGATCAGCGTGCAGAAGCAGCCGGCTGCAACGACTAGTTCCTGTGGTGACACCACCTACTGAGGATACAGAGGAAGTGACCGCCTCCATCTTCATTCATGATCCACATGATTTGGCAAATGCTGAGTTCCAAGAGAGTATAAATGTTCGCACAACAGCGCAACAAGCAGCAGACGATGTTAGGAATACTCCCTCTACGCCCCATCAGCAGCAGCTGCCAGCCAACACAGAATTCTCTGAGCAGTCATACCAACAGCCTCAGCTGCAGCGGTATAATCCTCTTGCAGACGACTGGACATCATCTCCAGATGACGAAATTCTATCAGCAGCAGCACATCTGCCAGCAGAGAGCACCTTGGAGCCCCATGGTTTTGTTGGGGATCGGTTCACTTTTGCCAGAACAAGTGCATTGCAGCAAAACCCATCAGCAGCAGCACAGCAGCTGACGCAAAGGCAGCAGACAGAGCCACAGGACAGTATGCTGGTGCAGCAGATGAGAGACGTAGAGACAGAGCTGCAACAGACTCTGACCTTCTCACTGCTCAACAGCAGCAGCAGCAGCTCTGGCGGTTCATATATAGATGCTCACAGATGGACTGCTTCCGGAGACCCAAACCCAGCAGACACAGCAGCAGCAGCAGCAGCAGCAGACAATGAAGAAACAGAAAACCCTGATGCAGTTATAGCGGGGTCCTACTTCAGCAGCAGAAGCAACATGCTGCAGGAGCTTCACCTCCAGCAACTGCAGCTGCAGCGGCAGCACCTGCTGAACAAGCAGCGCACAAACCTGTACAGTTACAGCCTATCAGATTCTGGCAGCATTGTGAAGAAGAGCAAACCTGGACCAAAGCACCCCCTGGATCAAGTTTCCTTCGCTTTGGCTAAGAAGCAGCCAATGGATACTATTCCTGCAATCGCTGAAAGCGGCACAGCTCAGCTGCCTGCTGTCAATAATATCAGCAACAACAAGAGCACACCAGTGACACAGCAGCAGCAGCAGGGTGTGCCATCATTGCAGCAAAAACATCGTGATATGCAACAGATGCTGCCATTGCAGGAAGCACAGCTATCAGAACTCATCAGCTCAGCAGCCACCAGCCCAACCCACATCAACAGCAGCAGTAGCAGCAGGAAACAGTGGGGCATTGATAGAACCTCAACATCGTCATTATCGTCATCATCATCATCACTACCATCAGCAGCAGCAGCAGCAGCAGCAGGGGATGACAGTGATCCCAGCAGGGGCTTGTGCCTTTCCGTATTCCTGTACTGCTGCAGTCAGAGCAAGCTTCTGACGATGTTGTGGCAGTTAGGGCTACCGCCGAATGCGCTGAGGTTTGTGTCCCGAGTAGCTGATGCTGATGTGGTGGTGCATGTGAAGCCAAGACCTGGGGAGAAGCACTTCCATTATGATGAGGTAACTGTGCATAGTGCCATGACCATCTCTCTTAGATAGTGGTGTAACCTACACGTCATGCCCTTCGAGCAGTTATGGGGCATTGTCGTGTAATGGTGATGGCCTTGTTACTTGATGTCTGAGTTCATTAACAAGTTGCCCTGCAGCTGTTGAAGACGGTAGAGGGAAAGATGCAAGACTTATTGCAGGCAGTATCTGCTCACTGCTGAAACTTTCTGCTGTAAGTTGACATCACTGCTAAAACAGTTTCAGAGTTGTCGCCTTGCCGCCACAGCTGCTGTACTCTAGCTCAGTGATCAGTTGTGTTGGACTGCAGTCACCAGTCCTGCATGTTTCTGCGTGTCCATGTCATGCAGTACCGCGACCAAGCTGCCAAGAAGGGTATCCCAGTGGTTGATCTGAAGACGCTAAGTCCTCTTGAGCTGCAGCTGTACCTGTTGCCTGTGTACAAACTGTATGCTGGTGAAATAACTCCCAAGGACTTGCTGAAGCGACGGAAGCCACGTGGCTGGAAGAAGAGATACACGAATATCAAGCTGCCACGAGCTTAAGAAATTGCAAGGACCCAGTACAGTGCCAGGAGTGTTGGTGTTGATTGTGGTGTAGACAGGCCCTGTTGATGGCATCAAGCAGGCTGCACCGCTGGACATGGAAGTAGAGGAGCTCGATGTTGTGATGCGCTGGCAGGATAAGCAACTGGACCTCCAGGTGCTTGAAACTGTGCAGGCACACTTGCTGACTGTACATAACAAATGGGCCAGACATGGCCCGCGAGCCCCGCATGTGAATATGTTTTACAGATACTTATGACTGTATGATTTATTGATTATGTGCTGCAGTGCATCTGAACGCGCACGTATTGTGCATAGTGGCCTGTAGGCTTATAGCACTTGTCATACCTGTGCTTCACCCATCATCAGCCCGAGTTGCACGGCTGTGTGGGCTTCCGGCTGTATTGTCACTGTCAATGGCTTAATACCACGCTTTGTTTCGGCTTTTGTGGTCCGAACATGCTAGCCAGACGTTTGATCTCGCAAAGCCTTGGTGCGCAGTTGTCTGAGAAGCGACAGATTGAGCATAAGAAATCTGTGTAGCGCTGAATGTTGCGCCTGATACTTACAGGTTCCTACCGCAGCCCGTGTACCGTACTTAAGCAATCTGGCGGTATTCTTGTGCGCGTGCAGTCGCATACGATGACCAAGTCCAGTCTATCGACGTGGAAATGTGAGTCATATTTATCGAGCCCTGGTCGTCGCACATGCAGTTTGCAGTGGTGGCGTTCGTGCTGCTGTATCTTCTACTGGGACTCTTGTGCATCTGCTCCATGTCTGGGCCTTGTCTGATGTTAAGCTTGCGGTACAAGCAGCTAGGAAACGTCAGTCTAGTCTAGTTCGCATCAGCAGTACGTGTTGCTCACTTCTAGGTGCGCCCACCCAAGCCACCCACTTGTGAAGCAGCATATGTCTGACTGAGTGCCCCTGTTCTAATTTGTTGTGCTCTGCTTGTGCCTGCAGCCCATGGCAGCCAGTTGGACTTCATGCAGCAGGACAATTGCATCATAGTTGATGCAAGCGACAAGGTCACAGGCAGTGCCAACAAGTATGACAGCCATAGGTTTGTGCCAGGGCAGCCGCAGGGCCTGTTACATCGGGCTTTTAGTGTATTTTTGTTCAACAGTGAAGGCAAGCTCCTGTTGCAGCAGCGGGCCGCCAGCAAGATAACATTTCCTGGTGAGTTGGCACGGGCAGCTCAGCAGTAGGTTGCCAAAAGCAGGCATAGGTTTCTGTGTTATGCTGCAGCAACAGGTGCCTGGTGCAGAAGCATCTGTGATATGTAGACTCCTTGTTTAGCTGTTGTTGTGGCCAAACTGGCACCTGCTGATGGTTATTCTTCAGGCATAGGAAGGCAGGAGGGCAGCAGCAGGAGAGCAGCACACATCATGCTAATAGCAGACATGAGAAGAACAGGACGATCAACCATGCATTCTGGTCATCTGGCCATTTGCGCATCAGCCATCTCAAGCTCTGCATGTTGCTAATAACTGCTCCATTGCCCTGCAGGAGTTTGGACCAACACCTGCTGCAGCCATCCATTAGTAGGCCAGTCGCCAGAGGAGCTCGACAGCGATGCTGCTATAGCAGATGGATCAGTTCCTGGAGCAAAGGCAGCAGCAGTCCGCAAGCTACAGCATGAATTGGGCATCTCACCATCACAGCTGTCAGCAGATAAGTTCAAATTCCTGACACGGTTGCACTACTGTGCAGCAGATACAAACACCCACGGGCCTGATGCGGAATGGGGGGAGCACGAGATTGATTATATCTTATTAGCCCAAGCAGATGTGGACTTGCAGCCAAACCCAGAAGAGGTGTCTGCAGTCAAGCATGTAGGATTGCAGGAGTTGCAGCAGATGATGGATGCTAGCTCAGGGCTGAAGTGGTCCCCTTGGTTCAGGATCATCGCAAAGCACTTTCTGCCGGTGTGGTGGCAGGATCTTCAGCAGGCCTTGCATACAGATAAGCACGTTGATGTTGGCAACATACATCGCTTGGATTGCTAGCTTGGCACCAGGCAGCAGTGGCAGCAGTGGCATTTTGCAGGAACCCACACTTTAGCAGTAGCAGCGGCAGCAGCAATGAGCCAGCAAGGCACATAGGGACGGTCCCTGTGCAGTGGGGATATCAATGAGAATGCTGCACCAGCGCTGGTGCAATACCCAGTGAAGTAGGTATTGAGCTCGTTGATTGTGTCACAACTGCACATGGTGCTAATTAAGTAGCCAGCTTCTTGCCATAACAAACACTAGCAGCCTGCATGTAAAAGAAAATTTCTTTTGCAAATTGAAATACTATGGTACATGCACTGACAGGTGTTGGGGGGTGCCTGTGAAATGGCAGTAAATTCACTAAATCTTGCTGCCACGCAACAAGTTCCCAGCAATGAAGACTGTCACGAACATCCGCTGCAGCGGTTGCAGCAGACGTCCGTATCAGTCTTTTTTGCTGGGAAGTTGATGCCATCAACGGCGTGACAGAGTCATCTCTGAGGACGCTGAGCAACAAAGGTTGAAGCACAATTCTGCAGATGAGTAACTCAGCCAGTTCACAACTGCTCTGATCTGATCTGTTCTGGGCCAGTTTGTAAGATTGAGTCTATCGTATTGAATCTTGATCAGTTTGCCAGAGTGACTGGGATCTGGATCCGTTGCTGGTGAATCACCTGTGATTCAGACTGGCAGCCTCCGCTATGACAGCACATCACTGTCTGTGAATGGCCTCTGTATATGTTGTGCCGCCTTGTCCTACTGCGGAGGTCATCTTTTGACAGTGTGGACGAGGATTTATCATAAACGGCGTGAAGTGGGCTCAGCATGGCGTACACAGTATTGACACGCAGCCAGCTGCTTACAGGCGTTCGTCCGCATGTTGAGCAACATCACAGTTGTTGAATGCTTCTACAGCTGATCAACAGCGCGAAGAAGCTAAGTACTCAGCAGAATTGCTGCAAACTTGGTCGGGCAGAGAGGTGCTGCTGCCTGAGGCGCTTTGCAATATGCTGAGCAGCTGCTTGTACCAATCTGATGATTATTGTGGGATATGCGTTCATACTATGAGGTCACGGATCTAACGGGGCTGCAATGACCATCAAAGTACCTGCTTGTTGCAACGTACCTGCGTCACAATCAGGTTGCTACAAGCAAGTCCCTAGAAACACCAACACACCACGTTGCCCCAATATGTTATCCTTGCTTGTGTACAATGGCGTAGCATGAGACATACTCTGATGGCCTTTGCAAGGAACTTTGCAAGGAACTGACGTGCAGGCACTACAGAGACTGTAAGTCAATGCCAGAGTCAGTCGCCCGCTTCGTCATAATGCCATTCGGGCGCTGCGGCAGGCTGTGCTGATACCGGACAGAAGCAGGAGGATCACTGGCGATGAACAGCGCTGTGATGTATTGTGTTTTCATACTATTATTACAGCACTGCAGTAGGTAAGCGGCAGCAGGCACGCGCATAACGCAGGCTCAGCTTCAACCGACAGCAGCACTCGTCGATCCACCTTTGCCTCTGATCATCGTGTCCAGGCTCACCTTTTAGTAAAATTCGAATAACGGACATATCTCCTTCATACTTTGATTATCACCAAGCCAGCAGATGCAAGGGCAGTAGGCAGATGGTACCAACTCATGGACAGTAGGGTGGGTTCTATGTGGGGTCAGCAATATATTCAGCTAACGTTGATCTGACTGAGCAGTTCTGCTGTATGCAAATGCTGTATGCAAACACTACATGACTGATCTCCATTACCATGGCCGCAGGATCGCCACAGCAGTGGAAAGCAGCGGCCCTAGAGTTGGGCCTCACAGAGCATTGCTGCAAAGACCCTACAAACCAGACCGAATCCTCCTCAGCACCTCGACTGGTCCCGGATTATGGGCGCTACCGCCGTCAGCATTTTCGGCGTACGTGAATGGACCCCTCAACTTCATGTCAACGGATGCAGAAGGCCCTGGCAACGAGAACAAGTCAGGCTGCCCCTCCGGTAGCATTCTCATTGCCTCAGGAAGCGTTAAACGCGGTGTCAGATCACCTGTCTGCACAGCAGGAGATGGCAGCGTCCTGGTTTGGGGCAATACAGCAGCTTCCATCGTACCCAAAGCTGGAAGTGTAGGGACAGTGTACCTCCTTGATGATGTGGACAGCTGCAGTTACAGCTATAACACACAGCTGCCAAACCCAGTTGTGCTGTTACCAGTGAACTACCAATTCCAATCAGATGCAGACACAGGAGCCCCTGTACTCAGCCATATAGCTGCCTCTCAGTCGGCAGATGTCATTTTGGTCGCTACAGCACAGCCTGCCGTCTTCATTCCATCAAATGGTAACAGTGTAGTGCAGGAATCCGCCACACCACTTCCATACACACTCACAGCCCTGTCTTACAAAAAAGTTATGAAGCCCAACTCCACCAGATACTCCTACTCGCCAGCAAACATCCTGCCTGTGCCAGCCATGGCATCACAAAATGGGTCGGTGTCTGGGCTATCACTCTCAGCTGATGGCCGTACAGCCCTGGTATGCTTGATGCCGCTCTGTGGGGACAGAAACCCCTCAAGCTGTGGTGCTGGAGCCGCTCATGTGTTCAGGTTGACAACAGATAGCACAAGCAACATAGATGTTTTAGGAGGGCATCATTGGACGCTGGTGGCAACATTGCCTTATCAAGGTGTGTTGAGTCGAGTACCACATTCTGTGCCACAACGTTACTGTACCAGATGTGGGACTACTTAGGTAGTATTTCTGTGGCTGCCACTCTCATCTGTCGGTGCCCTGCAACTCCAGCAGTTGCTGAGGTGCGGTACCTTGATGATCAATACCATCTGCATGCTGCCTAGCTTCGCATGTTGTCTTCTCATACGACTAGCGTGCTGGAGCAAGAAATGCAGGCAAGCTGTGTTCATTTCCATTGCACCTTCTGGGTCATTTCCATTGCACCTTCTGGGAATGCGCATTGCTGTTTGTTCTGTGTTCTATTTGTAAAAGATACATACCAGACGCTGCTGCTGCTGCTTGCAGGGTCTGGCACTGCTGTAGGGCATGGCTTGAGCTGTAGTCTCAGCCAGGATGGGGCCACTGCTGCTGTCCTGACAGGTGCAGTAGGTACAGAGACACTTCATGCACCCATCCCTGTTAACGCGAGCACCGCCAACACCACCAGCAGCTTGAACAGCAACAGCAGCAGCAGCAACAGGCGACTGCAGCAACTGCAATCTGGTAGCAGCACAACCATCAGTACCAGTAGCCAAGACCTGCAGAACACCACAAGGCCAGCACTCAGTGCATATATGCAGCTGTATGCAACCAGCACTCCTGGAGGTCCCTGGGCAGTTGTTGGCAGTGAACTGCTTGGCCCCGTTGTTGCAGACTGCATCGTCGGCAGTTCGCCGTGTCGGCCAGTCGTCGCTGTGACGGAGAAGTTTGCCGCGGTGGCCTACCGCAGCGGCCAGGATGTGAAAGTGGAAGTTATATATCACACAGCAGAACAAGCGGTGGAAAAGGGCAAGGGCTGCGAGTTCATAAAGATCTGCACGTTAAGCAAGTCACTGGGACGACAGCAGGATGGGATGGATGCCCCTCCATCTCCAGGTGGGTCAGGGGGCTCTGCAGTGCAGGCATTGCAGCAGCGGACTGGCATAGCGGGTGTACCTTTGCAGCAGACAGTACAGTCAGGCTACGAGCATTAACTGCTGATAGCTGTCGCCCCAATCATGGCAGTTAAACTGATGTGGGTGGACATGTCCTCTGCTGCAGGGCCAACTGCTGACCTGATAGCTCAAGTTACAGTCCACCAGCCACCTGGGGCTCTGTCCCTTAAAGTCCAGGTGACCACTCGCACCCCTGGTGCTGTATATCAGTGGACCCTCAGTCGCCGTGAAGATAGAACCTGCCCAACAACTGCCAGGAACTTACTTGAGGCAAGCGGTTTAAACCCTCTGTATGCTGACTTACCACAGCTGGTGACTGATACAACAGCTGACGGGAGTATGTTGGTGTTTGGTGGTCTATCTGGTGCTGGAAATGATGTCGCCATTGGTGTTTTGGGGAGTTTGTAATGCAGCTGGCGGATGCAACTGCCAGAAAGTGCTGTGCCGAAAGTGGCAAGATGTGCTGTACGCTGTACGAATTTGCTAAATGAACACATGGGAAGGCTGCAGGCGTGTATGTGGCTTGGCATTGGCACATCTGAATGAGCAAGATCGGAATGTTGAGCAGAGCAATGACGGGGATTTCTTGTTAGCCTAACCTTGTGTCAGCCGGATAAACCGAATGCTGGGACAGGAGTCAATGTATGTTGTGCAGAAAACACTTGCAGGTGATAACTTCAAGCTTCCCTATATCGCTATGTGGAGTGAGCAAGGAGCCTTATGTTACTGTGGTACCTGTAAGGCCTTGCAGTCACTCCACTCTGCATTGGCATTCCAGGCAGTTCAGTGTCTTGCGTCTTGTACAGCCAGAGCATGGATTGCGTTGATCAAAAGCCAGTCGTGAGTTTGTGGGTGTAAAGATTCGTTGTTACTTTATAGCCAATCATTTGCTCATTTGATGATGTGTAGGCATCAGCAGTTGTCCATTTGGCATAGCTACTCATATGCATCATATCTGTACCATACGTCATAGTGAGTGTTTCCAGGTTGTGTTCCACGTTGACAATTGCAAACATGCACAGCGTAACAAACATATGTTTGGCAATCACTGAGGCATACAACAGACAGTTATCATGTTGATGGGGTAACACAGGAGCCTACACCCCAGGGATCAAGTGTCGTTGTGCATGCATGCTGACCAGGGGTGCGTGCTTGGCTGTTGTTGTTGTGCCGCATGGCTGAAATGGTGCTGAAGGCGACCCCTTCCTTGCAAGTCTATCTGCTGGCAGCTGTGGCTGTGACTACTGCTCAATTTTTGGGCGTATCTCAGCAACCTTCCTGACAGCATTGCCGGCTATGGCACAACATCTGACAGGAGGTTGCTCAGCCTCCGGAGCCAGTGATGCAGTTCAGTCAGGTACTGGGCCATAGCCAGCATTGTTGTTAATGACAGTGATGGTCCACTTGTCTGCCCCTGTACCTGCCCCCTGATGCTTCTGATGAGTCATTCATTCCATGAGACTTATGTATGTCTGTATGGAGGAGTCGTGTGCAGTTGTGGTTGGCAGCATCTCTTGGTGGCAGCCATCTACATAGGCGCAGTACTTAGAACTGCAGCATGTGCAGCGTAATGCAGGGCGAAAGGGTTGTTGCTGCTGCTCTGCCTGGTTCATTAATAGCTTGAGTGCACAACTTAGACTGTATGTTGGTTCAGGAGGTTATTGGGGATGTCATCTTGTCTGGCATGCAGCCTGCATCAAAGTGACTCTGATTGATTGCAGAATGCTGCTGCTACAGCAGCCAGCAATCTGCGCCTTCGTATGTGGCGGCCAGCTGCAGCTGCAGCTTAACCTCATGCGGCTTCACTTGCAAAGCAAAACCACAGTGGTTTTTAGCAGGATGGGCTTGCTGAGAGCCCATCTTTGCTTGCTGAGACCTACATGTACCAACACTCCTGAGACAATGTGCTGGTGTTACTTCTTGCCAACAAGCAGCGCTGCCGCTGCTGCCACTGCTATGCAGTTGGGCCTTCACCAGGAAGCTCAGGTGGATTGCTTCGTGTGCTGCTGCAAGTTAGTATTGTGGTTTGCTTGCGCTGTTGTTAGTTTGTTAATTGTCGGTGGTGCATGCAGTGTTATATCAATCTGTGCGTGCCTTCTGGCAGCAGCAGCAGCAGCACTGCTGGGAGCAGTTCACAGCTGCAGAGCAATTCTGGTTGTTTTGAGCCGCTCACTGATGATTGCGGCAATCAACAGTCAGTTGCTTATGTCACTGGTGGTGGACTGACGAAGATATGATCATGATGGCATTGTTGTTGCTGTCGTCATGGTCAGCCTGAGAGACGTTTAGTAGGATTATCGGCTAATCCTGGGCCAGGGATTGAGAACCCAATTTGCCCAGCGTTGCCGCTAACCATGCACCCAGCGGTCCCCTGAGTTGAACTTCTAAGCCACCAATTAACATGTAAAAGAAATTTAGCCATGCAGGAAGTTATGTTTTGATTACATATGCTATTATAACATAATCAACACATGACTGTCAGGTTGATTGGCGGTTTAAGCCAGGAAAACATGGAATTCTAAGAGGGTGCAAGGCACTGTTGCCAATCGGCTGCGTGTAAGGTTAACAAACTATTATGTACAGTACCACGCATGTCAGTGCGTTTGCCATTGCATCTCAACTTGTTGCATGGCTCAATTTCTTTTACAGTACGCCGCAGCCTGAGTCTGTTTTGTTACCCAGTAAGCCTTAGAGCAAATCATCTCAATGCGTTCACCAGGTGACATATCCGAGATAATGAGTGAGAACAGTGTTTCACAATGCGGCACAAGATGGCAGTTGCCATCTAGCTACAGCTGTTACCACTGCAGTGGTTCAGGGTTCTGCTGGATAGCATAACTTGAAGACAGACCACCGGTGTTGGGCTCATTGACTGGTTCAATCATTGCCATTGAGTTTATTACTCGCCCGGCGAGTTAAGCTGGGCCAGTTTTGACTTTAGTATACTGCCGCAGTCTTATAATGACTGGGGCCCCTTCAAGCCAGCCTTTGAGCCGCCAAGTGCAGTTGAAACTTGCAAGATATGTGATACCGTGTGAGCACTGTGAGACACACCTGCACCGCTCAGCAGGCTGCTGCATGAACAAAGCCCAGTTTACCACAGTGACAGAAGTTTGCAACAAGCTGTATGAACGCTCAGCTTGAGGCTTCATTGTTTCTGGAAAGGAGCATAACCACAAAATGCCTGCCATGCAGAACCTCAGCCTTTTGTGCCACAACATCATCAAAGTTTGCAGGTCCTCTTAGGTGAAAAACCACTTCCGCTGCTGTGAACGATCATAGGCAGCAATGGATGGTGCAGCTGCTGTGGCTCCAGCCACTTTAGCTGATCTTCCGAGGCTGGCAAGTTGACTGCCAGCCCTTATAAACGCATCTGCTGTCATCACTTTGGCTCCTGCTGCTATTATGATAGTCGCCACCATTGCCTGCTGCTGCCACGGTGGCTGCTGTTGCTGCTGGCAGAGTGCTGATGGGATCATGGCAGCTGCTTCAGCCTTATACTATGCCGGCTGCATGCCCTTTACTTCATCTTGGACTCGACAAACAGAACACGCCTGTTCACCACTGGGTCATACTTGACCCGCTGCAACTTGTAAGGCACGTTCCTTGGGTTCTTCTTTGTGACGTAGAAGTAGCCCGTCTGCGGCATTCAGTCAGATGGTTGATGCGCGGGTGCTGACCCAGCAATAACACTGGAACATGCATACGCGGTTTCTGCCAGCACAAACACTCAACAGCAATGTGATCAATGATGCGCAAAAGTACAGGTCTGCTGTATTTGTAGTTGAAAATCCAGTTTACTTCTGGATCCCTGCTGTCAGACGATCACACCAAAGACATCATTCTGCTGCTGCTGAAACTGCTCTGTTCAGGCTGGGTCACACTCGATGCAATGCCGACAGCTTGATGACCCACCTGCGCCTGGCTAACCAACTTAATCAGAATTTGCCCCAATTTCTTCTTGCCTGCCATGTGGCTTGCTGCAATGCTTCAAGGCTAGCTAATGCTGTAGAAAAGGGCGTCTGTTGCTGTGGCCCCCGACCACTACGGGGCCAGGGGTTTATTGCTAAGAGCAGATCTATAACGGTGTTGCAATCTGCTAACACCAACTGCAAGTATGCTGTAGCTTATATGAAGCACTAGAGGCTGGGTCGCACAGGCCAGGGTGTGGGCTCAGTTAAGCACAGTGGCTCAAGTTGACCGCACAAGATACTGCAGTAATTGTTATCCAGCACTGTGGGATGAAGATGTGGATCAGCTTCGAGGGCGGGAGTGCTGCCAACTTGTTGCACGCTGCTGTCAAGGCGCATATACGGTAACGCACTCTTCAAGGGCCGACGATGGTATCAGATACCTTTAATAGTCGTTGCAGGGCTTTGGGGGCCCTCAAAACTGGCCACGGTGATGCTGTGCCGTTCTGGCAGTGCCGGTCTACCTTCACCATTTGCAAGCTAAAATTCCGTTCACCTCCCCTTGGCATCAGAACTTTGTGTCCAAGAAGGTGTCTTAGATGTGATTGCGTACCAATTCACGAATATACTTGCGTGTTGTACCCAGCAGCAGTCTCTGGCCAAGAACATGCTGCAGCAAGAACTCGTGCTTCCTTGGGAGGATCGCAGGCACCGAAGAGGCTGTAGAAGACGCAGAAAAGACAATGTTCATGAGTACATACAATACATTAAGTAAGCTGCTACCTGTACTGATGTCATGCGATTGGTTGCAGCAACAGACATGCACACTGCTAGTTTGACCCTTTGCATGGACATGCTGTATGAACTGATGGCACTGTACTCGCAGATACGGTGCTGGAATTGCTGCTGGTATCACAGTCGTAGGCTGGATTAAGCGAAAGATACAGGGCATACCAGTTGTTGGCATCCTTGCTACACCCTTCCTGTGTAGGTTGAATGGCAATCTTGCTGTTTAGCAGCCTGGAGGCTGATCTACTTCAGAAATATTGTCTCAGATACAGTATGTATCAAAGTCGTCAACTGAAACGCGTGCAACCGCTCTCAGATAGCAAATTTTGCAGCGACAGCTCTGTGCAGCAACCGACACAGCAGGCGCTTGGGAAATGGGCTTTATGAGCCACAGTACATTCAAAAGGCATTATCTCCAGGTTGATGATCAAGCAGTGTACATGCCATTGTTGGCCTTGCAGGTTTGATGCCTACAGTTCTGTTGGGCACAGCAGTAGGGGCAGCAGTCGTGTATGGCATAGATGAAGGCGATCCACTTGCAGCACAGAAGAAGGTCCTACCCAAAGTGCAGAAGAGCATCACGTCAGCTCATAAGGAGGTCAGAGCAGCTGCCTCTGAAGTTAGCAGGTGGGTTTGGGAACAAAACTCTTGAGCAGCTGAACCAGCGAGCATTACAGCAGCACCCACTGAGTAATATGCTCGGGCAACCACCTTGTTGGGGTTCTGGGAGCTGTTGCTCTTGAGAACATCTGTCTATGCTGGATGTAAGGCAATTGTCGACTGCAGACTGCATGTTGAAGTACTCAAGTGTGATTGCTTGAGATGCTCGAGTGGTGTAAGACAAGTATGTCATCAGCTGCAGGTCATTTGTGTCCATATCATCTGCCTGCACACTTAGCACATCATATTGGCTTGTCAGGGCCTCTGATTGTTGTTGCAATCCCCCCCCCCCCCCCCCCCCCCCCGCCCCTCCCCCCCCCCCCCCCCCCCCACCCCACCCCCCCCCCCCCCACACCCCCCCCCCCCCCCCCCCCCCCCCCCCCACCCCCCCCCACCCCCCCCCCCCCCCCCCCCCCCCCCCCCGCCCGCACCCCTCCCCCCCCCACCCCCCCCCCCCCCCACACACCCCCCCCCCCCCCCCCCCCCCCTCCCCCCCACCACCCCCCCCCACCCCCCCCCCCCACCACACATCTCCAAGGCAAAAAGAACCCCCTTCTCCTTTTTTTTAAAACACATAAGGTGAAAAAAAAGAAAGGTTTTTTGTTGAAAAAACCCCGGGTGTAAAAAAAAGAATGAAAAAAAGGAAA
>JABEVS010000031.1:268136-278357 GCA_018290735.1 Coelastrella sp. MACC-549
GGTCATGTTTGGTGTTAAGTAAATGTCCGCCTGCAAATTCTCTTTGAAATTCTTAAATGTTATTTTTTTAGAAGCTCCGGGGGTTTTAAAGAAATATTTTCCCCACTGCCGGTCATTTTTTTCCCATTCCTTCTCCCGCCCCCCTTAACCAACATATTTGGCTTTCCGGGGCTCTTATTTTTTTTTCCAACCCCCCCCCCCCCCCCCGCGCGCAGGAGCATACGTGACATACACAAGCAGCATATTGACTCAGCAGAGCTAGCAGCTAGGGAGGTGAGCAACTGCAACTGGCAACATTCAGTAGATCATGGCTTGCAGTAGCTACCACTGGTACCCCTTGCTCGTGGCTTGTCAGCATGGCATTGTGTGTCCCATCTGCATCGTACAATTGCCAGGATACCAAATAGAAGGCTATCGCGTGCGTGTGTTGATGCTTGCTGTGCTTGAAGCATGTCAAATAGTGACCAACAAAAGTACGGCCTAGCATGCACAGGCACCTCTCATGTGCATTCTGAGTCAGCTACCCACTATAGTCTTTCTATTGCCCTCTGCTCAGCATGCACCAGCTCTTTGTGCCTTGACGGTTCTTCTTCTTCGTGTTCTGGCTCGCAGAGTGAGGCAGTTGTCTCCCGCCTTGCAAAGTCTCTGGATAGAGCGGCAGCTGAAGCAGAGGTTACGCTAGCTCCGACCCTACACCGACATGCCAATAATGCCAAACAGCAGTTGGATAGGCATTTGAACACAGCAGCTGAAGAGTACAATAGGTGGTTGACTCAGCAGCAGAATGGCAGCATTGAGTCTAAGCGAGTGGTTCCCTTGTTGGCGTCTGGGACTGAGAGTGAGTAATGTAAGAGAGCGGGAGAAGCGGGCTTAGAAGACAGCAGCTATCGCGGTTCATCTTGCACTGATCACTCAGCAGTTGACCAAGGTTTTGCACTTTTTGTAGCTTGGGTGTAGTACAAGACAACTGGGTTCTGTCATATCAGTGGTCAGTGGCATTTCTGCTGTGCCAGTTGTGGTCTGCAATGCAGAGAGAAACCAAACGTTAAAGCAGTCTTGCAAAACAGCAGCTTGCTGGACTAATTATCATGTTCAGTCGGTTGTACAGGGTAGTATCAGTTGAATAGCCACAGGGCCCGGCACTTAAACCAAACCGTCAGCTGAAAGCGAGCGCCAACCTATTGATGATTTCATGCTGTTCGCTTATCCGGTTGTAGCTTTTCTCTTTCGATGCCACAAGCGAGCTGGCCATACTCTGGGTCTGTCGGGTTCCTGCCTCTACTCCATCGAATTCCTGCATCTAGATATTGCGTCAGGCTCATGAGACTGTCTGTGTCTGTTACGGCTTGAGGTCCTCAGCTGCACGGCGTAGTTGCTTCAGAGGGAAGTTGCTGCAAGCAGACATCCCAGTTTCACCTCAGGCCCTGAGGGGTCCCTCTCTGCGCAACGCCATTCAAATGCAGCAAATAGAACCCCAGCAGCTGTTTTTTGACGAGCATCAAGCTTACCATGACCCGTACTATCCGAATAAGCCACTGGACCCTTACTATGCCCTTCATTACTTCGAGCATTCCCCTTTCTTCGATGCTAACAGCAACAACACCGCAGCTAGACGCGATCTACTGGATATTAACAGGCCGGAAGTGCAATGGTGCGCAGATTGGATCTGCACAGTGCACCAACACCCAGCTTGTTTCCCATCAACTGCAGCCATCAAGCAGCATCTGCAAACCACTGCACTGCCTGCACTTTTCGCTCTGTTCTTACTGCGCTGTGTCGCAGTCGGTATCCAACTGATACGACCGAGTACATCGTAGCAGAGTCAGTTGCGCCGCATCTCTTCGTAGTGCGCAAGCAACAGCGCTCTGTAGCAGGAGGGGCAGGTTGGTACCCAGACTGTCTGTGACAGCTCACAGCAACTGACTGTGTTCTGCTGTTCTTTCTCACACATAATCACCAGCAGATGCTCTATGCATCCTCAAGGCACCTTGCAACGGCCTAATGCATGCAATGTGTGCATGAGGTCTGCACCCAGACTGCGGCACAGACATCATACTACCCAGTTTAGCCTAGCTTCAACCCAACCCAGTTTAGCCCAGGTGTCAGCAACAACGTCACCATTGACACCTGCACACTGATTTAAAATCGCCAGCAGTCAGCCTGCAGCTTATATCGTACTCCTCCCATCCTGCTATGCAATGTGCTGCAGGGGCCAAAACCACTGTTCACAACTACTACTACATCCTCGGTCAGAGTGCACCCCGGATCTTCCAGGCGCCAACCCTGCATGCAGCCATCACCAGCAGGCTTAGAAAGGCCATGTATTACGTCAAACAGGGCTACGACACATTCAAGGTGAGCTCACACACATAACACTTTCATTGACCCTGGGTCTATTCAAGCTGCTGTTGCATATTCACTTCAATGCAGCGGAGCGATGCCTGCATGCTGTGCTGTCGCACGCAATACATTAGCTGTGTTAAATGACAGCGGTTGCTTAGTCTGGTAGCTGGCACCTGTGACGCTATACCCAAAGCCTCTCAGGTGTGCTGGCCTATTCAGATCCACAGCTGCCACATGAAGTTGCAGCAACTGCCCTACACATTTCAAAATTCACTGCACCCTCTTGCCAATGCTGTCCTGCCATCGGGCCTGCGCTCTACTGAGGAAACAGACAAATGGGCTTCTTTGACCCACTCTGCTCTGAATGTCTGTTAACTTCCTGTCAGGCTGACCTCGCACCTCTGCCCCAAATCCTCCGGCAGCATAAGCAAGAGCAGGAAGCCCTACAGCAGCAGCAGCTGGAGAAAGTGGCAGAGCTAGACGCAGAGGTTGACCATGTCGGCCTCTCTGTCGCCCTAAACCGCAGCAGCGCCTCACAAGCTTCTGGGGCAGAAGGGTTTAAAGCAGGAAGTGGGGCTGCTGCTGGCGCTGGTGCTGCTGCTGCTGCTGCTGTCAAGCCTGTGTTTGTGCCACCAGAGTACACAAAGGAGCAGCAGGAGAGATGGGAGCGGACTGACAACATGATCATGAGAGTCTTCAGCAAGTGAGTTGTTATTGGTGCCGCTGCGGGTGGCGGGGCACTGCAGCTATGGCCTGCGCAGCAGCTACGTCTGGAATTGTGCTCTAGCTGCATATCGGCAGGCACCAGCACGCCTACAAACTTTCTTTTGTTGTACATTCAGGTACCCCCAGCCCCTGTTGCCCAAAAGCAAGGCCCAGCTGGAGGCTGAGAAGAAGATGGAAGAGCAGAGGCAGCAGCAGCTGCAGGATCAGCGAATGCAGCAGGCAGCACCAGCAGCAGCAACCACCACGGCACCAACAGCATCAGAGGGTCAGCCAGCAGCAGCAGCAGCAGAAGTGCCAGCAGCAGCGGCAGCAGCAGCAGCAGCAGCAGAGGTGCCAGCAGCAGGTCCAGCAGCAGAGGCAGCCCAAAGGTCCAAAAGGCGCCGGGTACAGCCTGCCTCTGATTCAGCTGATGCTTCAGGTCAGTCGGCACCAGCAGCAGCAGCAGCAGCATCAGCACCACCACCAATGGCAGGGGCCAGCACTGGCAGGCTTGCTAAGAGGATGAGGGCCTCATCTGCAGGCCCTCCACCAGCTGCAGCAGCAGCAGCAGCAGCAGGGCCAGCAGGCAGTGACTACAGTCAGGGTTCTGCGGGTGGTGTTCGGTCACATGGGTCTCATGGTGGTGAGCCTTCAGCAGGCAGGGCAGCAGCAGCAGGGGCAGGACTGCGCAAGAGGGCTGCAACACCTCCCCTAGCTCCTCAGCAGCAGCAGCAGGGTGCAGGAGCATACCGCTCAGCAGCGATGGGTGGTGTGCAGATGGAGCAAGCAGCTGCAGCTGCCCCTGTTGTTGCTGCTGCAGCTGCTGTTGTGCCCAGTGCACCCGCACGCAGTGTGTCTTATGGTGGTGTGAGCGCATTGTCATATGGCACTGCTGCTACAGCTGCTACTGCTGCCAGCACTGGTCACAAGGTGAAGCTCAAAGTCAAGTTCAAGAAGAATCCGGCGCCATGGCAGCAGGGGGCCCAGCAGCAAGATGCTCAACAGCAGCAGCAGCAGCACCATGGTTGAGGTGCAAGTTCTGTTGGGACATTTCACTCAATACCAAAGCAGCAGCAGACAGGACACCACACTTGCCATAGCATTATAATTGCTGCATGGCTCAGTTTCTATACATCACTGTTGGTCCTCTCTCTTGCCAGCAGACTATGAGTACACACAGGCCTGGTACTAGCGCCACTAGCAGCAACTGGTAGGAACACATTGCTTTGGCACCCAAATTTGAAGTCTTGTATTAATAGGGTCATCAAGGGGTGTTGCTGATGTGTGCATGGTCGCTGTGAACGACTTAGCAGCAATAAGCCAGGGCAACAGTTGCAGCATTACTGCTGATTTTCCTGCCTAGCTGTTTGCCCTTCATCCAGAGGATGGGAGGAGATGTACACACAGCTGGGCAGGAGCATCAGCAGTAAAGTCGGCTAAGCGTCCTCCCTAGACTGCAAATGCTGGCGGCCTGCTGCTGCTGCTGCATCAGCAGCCAGGTCTTTCAATTGTGGCAAACAGCTGCATGTTGGGGCTTGAGAGAATCAGCTGAATGCAGGACTGGGTGGACAGCATCAGCAAGAACCTAAACAGCAGACGCCATTGTTCAGAATAAAGAGTTTGAGTTGCATGATGGCATCTGCTGGACAAGTCAATGGCACAGCATGACAGCAGCTCTGGGCCAGACTTGTGTACAGGCAGATTCAGACAAAGGTAGCAGTTTCATATTTAATGTATGCATATGCCGATTGCACATATATGCATGCATGCAGCACCACGTTTGATAGGATTTTACATCACCCCAGTGCACTGTGCATTTGCTTACGTTATTCTGAGCAGCTGCAATGCTGTTGTATGTTCTGACAAAACAGGTAGCTGTAATCTTGCACCAAACAGTTGGCTGCAGTTTAGTACAGGATCTGTGTTATTGGTTGCGCTCATCACAAGAAGAGCTGCCAAAACCACAGATCATGTAAAAACCGCCTGAGGCTGTTTGAAGCTACAGGCAGACAAGTGCTGATGGTTGATAGAGGCGTGAGATCCCGACAGGTGATCGTCTGCCCAGTGGGCATGATACCTGTGGCACGCTTGGGTCCTTCTTGTGGGCAGGAGCACTTGGCCTGCTCCTTTCCTCACAGCCGTTCAACAGTGTTGGGAGGATACTAGTTGTCGTGACCAGACTCATGAAGACGCTCTCTTCTGCAATTCTATCAAAAATAGTTGTCCTGAGGACAGAACAATCAGTGGTCTGCTGCTAAGTCCTCCTTGCAGCGCCAACAGCATACAGCACGCCACCGGGGCTACTGCTGTCTTGAACAGATTGTTAAGATGCATGACTCCACTGCTACATGCTTATAGATTGGCAAATTAGCACGGCAGGAGTGTTGACAGACTTGCACGGCTGTTGTCAGCTGCCTCAAGCTGGGACAGATGTGGGGGCCGTACAACCGTCAGTGTGAGATGGGGGCTTCATCAGAAACGTGAAAGTGATGCCACAAAAGGAGATCGTTGCCAATGCGTTGATGTGTCGAGCGTCAGGCTTGAAACCGCAGGGCACTCTCCAAGAAGTTAGCTCAAAGCGCTGACAAGGCTGCCAACCTGAATAATTTCACCATAAGCTCCTGCGCCTCTCCTTAACGGTGCCTAAGGGTCGAAAGGTGCTGCATTCGCTGACAGCAGGGGCATAGGCTGATTGTTATAGGCTCCAGTTAGAGCAATCGTATACTGTAATAGTCTTGCAAAACTTGAGCCATGCCTATGGATCCTCTCATCAAGCGTATCATCGTCGATCCTCCTGCGAAGGGAGTGCCCAGCAGTGGACTTCGCTTCTTTTGCGGCCTTAGTTTCGCAGCTTATGTAGGAACCGTGTTGTATGCCAAGCACGTGGCTCCACAGTCAATGGAGGAGCGCGTCAGAAGGGAGCTGTTTACTGCACCAGCCTCAGGGCACTAAAATTAGGGCTGGAGCCTGAAAGAACACACACTCAAGGGCCATGCCTGCTGCTGGGTCCCAATGTAGAGGAAATGTGAAGAGGTGCAGTCAGTGTGCTGGTGCTGGGCATTAGCCAGTGCCAGTGACGAGTCACAGGGAGCAACAGCAACAGTACACAGCCCTGCATCTGTTCAGGCAGTAGTTGCTGCGATCAGGCAGTAGTTGCTGCGATCAGGCAGTAGTTGCTGCGAACAGCAGACGCGGCGCCGTAATGATCAATCAGCAAGTCGTTTGGCGCATCAGGAGCGGCAGCCACAATGCTAGCTGTAGTCAGGGGGCTTTTTCTGCGTGAAACAGCTCAGCAGCGCCCTGGTTCATGGATTTCTGGGTGCTGAAGCCAACCTTGCAGACTGTTGGCTGATCTAACCCAGCTTGTCTGCAGTTCTGGGTCCCTAGCAGTGACTTGTGGAACGTGGGCCACCGCATCTCCAGGACGCAGTCTGCCATGTAGGTTGCAGCTGATATGCCGAGGGGTTGCAGCATCTGCCTACTGCTGGCTCGGTCAAGCATACAACCCACACATGGTGCTGCATGCAAGTCGTCTAGCATTTTGTAGTGCAACAGCATGATATGTGGCGGACGCTGGACATTTGCTGCAATGTTCCAAATGAGAACCTTTTTTGGTAAAGGAGATAGGGCCCATGGGCCATGTTGATTGTCACATTATTACCAGACAAGAATACTGTCTTAGTGGTGTCACAGCAAATGGTTGAGCATGATGGTGTTAATGCGCAGCAGTTGGCTCAAAGCAGTGGCGGTAGTCGTTTTGTGCGCCTGCTGAGTGCTGCAGAATCTGGTGCAGGCCACCATGGCAATGACCGCAGACTGCCCCCCTCTGGCGGTTTGTTGGTTGATATCAGAATTATATTAGTCTCATGCAGTTAACTCAAAACGGCTTTGTTACGCAGCTAGTGCCAATTGGTGCTGCATAGTATGGGCACTGATTCTGGGCACCTGCACTGGGCAATTTTGCAACTGGTTCAAACTGGACGGTCCATCTGTCAGTGGTCCTATTTATCAGGCAGGCAGCTCAACGAGCAGGAGGATGCCAGCACTTGGCGCTCAATATGCCTCTCACAAGCCTGCAAGCTTGAGGCTCAAAGCTAGGCAGCATGTGCTGCACTGCAAGCCGTTGCCTGAGGTTGTGAGCAGCGGCATCACAAGGTGTGTCATGTGGATGTGGCTCTGCGAGCCTCAAAGGATCTCCTTGCCAAGTACCCGACTTTAAGGGGTTGGCCCCTACAGGCCTAGCTAGGCCTTGGCCGAACTGTACTGCAAATGTAAGAAGACCAAGAAGTCCATGTTCGCCTCCTACCACCAATGTTGCAGAACAGTAAATGACTGTATTCGTTGACTCGGCAGAAGATGAATACCTGAACGGGGTTGCGGTTTGAATTGTCACGCTTGCACAATTTTCAAATTCAATCCAACCAATGGTTGGCACCCATGCACAGTGCCTTGGTGTCCAAAAGTGATTGCATGAGGCTTTGCATTATTCATACACTGATTGCGGACTGCTGCAGCTGTATGCTGCATGAGTGTGGCACTCGCTCGACTGTGATGCTGTACGTCCTCCATGGACAAGCGAGGGCCTAAAGTCGGCGATGCTGCCTCTCTGTGAGTGTCCAGCTGCAATCACCTGTCAGGCAGCGGCGATGTTGACGAAGCAGCTGTGTGCTGTTGCAGATGGAACTTCACACCTTCGCCTGGCTGGACGAAGGAGGAGTCTCTGTTATTGAAGCTCTGCTTGATGAAATTTGGTATAGGCCAGTGGATACAGATACAAGCTACGGGCTTACTTCCGGGCAAGCTCATACAGCAGCTTAATGGAGCAACACAGCGCCTTCTTGGTCAGCAATCACTAGCAGGTAGACCTTACAGTGAAAAGAGCCTTACCGCTGTTGTACAGTGGTTTTTAAACGGATATATTATGCCCTCCGTGGATTCAGTGCTGTATAGATCAGAGAGCAGCCGCTGTCTACCTACAAAACATAAGAGCAGCCAGCATAACCTCTCTACAAACCTTGAGCAATAGGTATTATAGCAAGCGAACCTGAGCAGCACTGTTTCTATGTTGCGTGTATACAGCTTTCTCAGGGTTGAAACTTGACATAGACAGAGTACGGGCAGATAATGAAGCAAAAAATGAGGCACGCAGGAAAAATGGACTTGTCATCTGGGACGGACGTAAGTTACCATCAGCATACATGCGCCAATTACACATGCTCCAAACGTACATGATTCTGCCAGGCATGGTGCACTGGTTGCAGCAGCTCCTAATCGCAGCACCACCTGCAACTTGCAGTCCTTCTCTGCAGGCTCTAGTGATGATCTTCAGCTATCACAGCAGGCTGTAAGGGCTCTTTAACCGCCTTGTGATGCCACAGTGAGTGTTGAAGCTACAACATGTGTCAACTTGTTTTTATTGTAGCAAACCCAACCAAAGAAATGCGGCTCCAATGGCAGCAGGAAGCAAAAGAGAAGTGAGTGGCACAACAGCTCCAGCAGATGTTCAGTGCAATGCATTGCTGGGTACAGCTCTCTGTATAGCAGCAACCTTAAAGCAAAAAAGCATAGTTATTGGAAGCACCAGCTGAAGCATCGCATGTAGGGATTGTGTGTTTTTGCCGGACCAACAGTTGACCTGCTGTCAGTCATTGTTTGTGTGCTCCGCCTAGCGTGCTCCATCACAGCTGTCAGCTGCCTCAATCGTGCTGTCACCAAGGCATGGTCCTGCTCAAGAGCTGCTAGAGGCCTCAAATTGACAAAACTGTAGCAGGCAACAGGGTTTTCGGCATGCAACATGTTCTGATGCACACTGACAGCAACCCATATCTGCTGCATCTTGCATGTGCATTTGCAGGTATGAATTGACTCCAGAGCAGCTCTCAGAGGCAGAAGCAGCACTAGAAACATTTGCAGCAGCAGCACAGGCCAACTGTCCCACAGCAGCAGCAGCAGCTGCTGCTGCAGATAGCTTGCCCCCAGAGACTGACATACTAGGTAAAACAGCTGATGAACAACACTTGTCAAAGGTTGCTGGCACTGCTTGTCCTCGTCCACCTCCGAACTTTACAATCTCTCAAGCGAGTGACATGCACAAGCTGTACACCTGGCAGCAACATGCGGCATAACAGCATGCAGCAGTGTCCATGGCAAAGCAGTGTTGAGGACAGAAAAATTACTGATGAGTGCAGCTGCAGCATGTGCAAGCATCAGCTGGACATGAGGATGATGCCTACTGTTGTAGAGTGTGTGAAGCAATTTCTCCTTGCTGGCATTGCATTATGCCATGTATGGGATCGCAATTCTTTAATAATGACAAGCTGCTTGACATTTCCTGGTTGCAGAGTGTGAGATTGAGCAGCTGTCAGCCCTACAAAAGCAGCTGCTGCTCTGTGCGCTCCATCAGCGGCTTGTGCGCCTTGCCACAAAAGCAGCACAGCAGCAACCCAACCTGGCCCCATTACTAACCTATCAGCAACAGCCGCAGCAGGGATGGATAGCGCTTGGCGTGCCCACCCCGCCTGCTGCTGCTGCTGCTGCTGCTGCTGGATCTGGCAGTTGTAGTGGTGGTGTTGAGGGGGGGGACTCGGATGCCAGTGACTTCAAGTAGGTTGGAACAGCACTATGAACAGGTCACCTGGGTAGCACAAATGTTTTGTTACCAACAGAGCCAGCATGTTCTTGTGCATTGAGCGCCACAGTGCTTTGGATCACACTACAGCAGCAAAGAGGCATGTTGTGTGGAATGTTCCACATATGTGCTGATAACAGAAGGTTACAAAGTCCTTTGAGGCTGTTGGCAGCAGAAGAGTAATCAGCTGCCTGATAACCTGGTAGTTTCCACTGTCAGCAGTGCATCAGGTCTTGCCCTTGATTGTATCCAGCTGCTTGAGGAGTCAAACTTGTGAGGGCTGGTTGCTTGCACTCAACCTGTCTGCTGCTATGTCTGCCTGTCTGTCTGTCTGCCTGTCTGTCTGTCTGTCTGTCTGTCTGTCTGTCTGTCTGTCTGTCTGTCTGTCTGTCTGTCTGTCTGTCTGTCTGTCTGCCTGTCTGTCTGTCTGCCTGCCTGACTGTCTGTCTGTCTGTCGTGCCTGTCTCTCTGCCTGGTGCCCAGCAGGGAGACTCCGCCGCCCGCAGGCAGCCTGCTGGTGCGGCAGGCGGGGGCAGCCCTCTGCC